>JBBPBX010066048.1:9772-19778 GCA_038048925.1 Garcialebias charrua | reverse complement strand
TAGACAAGTTAAAACATTTTTTGTGCATCATTTGTTGGTAGTGGCGCATAGTAATTTCTGATTCTTTCATAGCATTCTAAGAGACATACAAAAATATTTAATTGATTTGATGATGGCTAAATTTGAAATTTGAAAGCTAAATTTGAAAGCTTGTTCCTGAGTTATCCTAAATATAACACCAACTGTTTGTCTTTCGCAGATTGATTCTTCAGTAATTCCGGTGATGTCCGAACAGGATCTGTCAAGATACATCCCAGTTTATGGAGACAGATTGGCTGCTGTTGCATTCTGTCGCAACACTTGTCATTCAGTTCCAGAAACATCCAGGAGGGCTCAGCAGCTTGAAAGAATAAGGGCAAAGGTCTGCGTTTCAGACAGCAAGTCTGTTAAAAGGGCTGCGTCTTTAGAGAGATTAAAAGGGAATAAATATGCCAGAAGAAAGACAAGGAGGCTAGAAATTGGATGGAAGAATTTCAGTGAAGAAGGCAATAGCTTCAAACAGGTAAAAACAGTGAAGGGAGGCGGAACGAGACATGTCAATGTTGACAGACACACTACAGTTAGAGAGGTCCAAGAAATGGCAGAATCACTTTTTTTTCCAAATGGGACCTTCAAATCACTGAAACTACAGGATCATGTTTGTTACATTAGTGACTTTTCACAAAATGAGATTGACCAAGACTGCACAGTGGAAGAAATGTACGAGAAAACCAAAGTAAAAATACTTAGATTGTACCTCCACACCAAATACACCAAAAACCGTGCTCATGACAAAGACAACTTGACTGAAACTCCCCCAGCAACAACCTCAGAGGTCACAGGAAATGTTGCTCCACATACTGGTGAAGTTCTGCCGTTGGAGCCAGAGGTCATAACTATTGACCTATCTTTACTGCATGAATCTGATCTCATATTGTTAGGTGAAGATGTAACAAATACGGAGATGCTTCATGACCATAACAGGGATGAAGTACAGGAACAAAGAAGTTTCTTGCACACTGAAGAAATAGGACTGGAACATGGAACCCCAGAAATGACAGAGTCTGACAGTACAGGACAAGAAGATGTTACTCTTCATACACAAGCTGAAGAGATGCTCATCAGCAATTCCAGTGATAGTGAAGTGATAGTTGGAGCATCATCTGGTGATTTTTCTGAACTGGATGACACTTTGCCTTGGGAAGTACCGAAACATAAGGTCGTCATTGTTGTGCGAAGGGGTTGCTGCCTTTCTGACCTTATGAACGCCTTTATTGATCCAGATATCATGAACAAAGACGTGCACATCAAAAGAAAACTTCCCAATGGTGAACTGGAAGAGGGGGAAGGATCCGGTGTTTTACGTGATTGCCTTTCAGAATTCTGGGGAGAGTTCTACAGCAAATGCACTTTAGGTACTGAAGTGAAGATACCTTACCTTAGGCATGAATATGAAGTTCAGGAATGGCAGGCAGTTGCAAGGATTTTTGTGATGGGTTGGACAACTGTTGGGTATTTCCCACTGCTTCTTCCTCTTCCATTTTTGGAAGAAGCTCTCTATGGTACAACGTACAGCAGTGTGACAGATAGTTTCTTGCAGTATGTCGCAAAAGAAGAGAGGAAAACTCTTGAGCTAGCACTGGAATCATTTCATTTTGTTGACAAAGATGACCTGATGGAAGTGCTGGATGCACATGACTGCCACGTCCTTGCCTCTGAAGAAACAGTGGCTGGATTAATAAAACAGTTAGGACACAAAACCCTAATCCAGACTCCATTGTTTGTTATTGAATGCTGGAAGCCCATCTTGAAAACCTTGGCAGATACTTTGCATCCACAGAGGCTTGTTGAGGTAGTGGAAGAACGTGTACCAACACCAAAACGTGTTAAAGGCCTTCTGAAATTCCCAGAACAGATGACTGCACCACAGAACACTGTGGCAAGACATCTGAAGAGGTACATAGGAGAATCTGACAACACTACTTTGAAATCATTCCTTCGCTTCTGCACAGGAGCAGACATGCTGTTTGGACACTCTATCACTGTTCAATTCACAGAGACATCTGCGTTCCAGTGCTGCCCTCAAGCACACACATGTGGATGCTACTTGACGTTACCAATCAACTACGAAAGATACCCAGATCTTCGTAATGACTTTGATCTTGTGCTAAGAAGCTCCATTTGGGTTATGGATATAATCTAAAATCTTGAAGCAAACTACAGGCCCAGTCACACTAGATAACATATGTCAACTTATGAAACACTTTTTTGGGGTCTAAATTAATAATAGAAGTTATAGGCCATCTGTTTCAAAGCCACAACCATCATACCTGTCCCAAAGAAGGCAACGCCCTCCTGCCTCAATGACTATCGCCCAGTAGCACTCACCCCCATCCTGATGAAGTGCTTCGAACGGCTAGTCATGAAAAGCATCACATCTGCCCTCCCTGCCTCCCTGGATCCCTTCCAATTTGCATATCTGTCTAATCGCTCAACCGGCGTGCCATCTCCTCTGCCCTCCACACAGCTGTATACCAATATCAACTACCTCATACATATACTGTGTACATTAACCTCATATGCTGCTTTGTCACTCTCTACAAATGTCAAATGCCAGAACCTTCATTTATTTTATAGATATAATTTTTATCTTTTATATTTTGGGACAGTATTAAACTCTATTTCATTGTATGATTATGTTTATTATATGTTGGTGTTTTTGGTGTTGGTGAAACTTTTTATACTTTTATACTACTATGAAAAACTACTATGCTAAAAACTCAGGACAGTACAAAACTTTATTTCATTTTTTGTTTATTAATTGTTTAGTGTTTAGATGGTTACTGTTGCACCGAGGGACTGAGAAATGTGCAATTTCAATCCTGTTCAATTCCTGTTTTGTTAATAAAGTTGACTTTGACTTTTTTTGACTTTGACTTAGTTTTGATCGACTTTTTTGATTTACATTATGTTCACACCAGAAAGAAGGTTCATGTTGATTTTTTTTTTTTCAATTTTATCTTCAACCTAGAAGGGAAGCACAGAACAGCCAACTAAAGCTGGCTAATGTCTTAAGTTTTGTATATGTACAATGCTGACTTGCATATTTGCTAGTTAATGTTTCCACAGTGCTGTTAAAAGCACAAAGTTCACTTTATGTCCTGGTCCTAATACTAATTTGGAAGCCAGTTCAGGTCAGTTCTGATCAGAACTGTATGTTCATATTGGTATAAGTACTTCTCAAGTTTCACCTCGTTTATTCTTACTGGTTAAGAAGCAGTGCAGACAAACAAACTGATACTGTACATTTGTTTGAGCAAAACATTTATTTGGATTTCAGTATTCATATGTTACATGAAGTGAATTTTGGAGGGAACCACACCAACTTGGCATTATAAAAAAATCAACTTGGATATGTAGTCAATTTTTTTTTGGTCCAAGTCTGTTCTGACATACTTCATGACATGTTCTTCTTTTTTTTTACCAGTATTACAATGATGAACTTCAGTTCATGTTTTATTAATACAGAAGTAAATCTGTTTTTGTTAAGATTGTTGAAATAAAATAAAAAAACACCAAAAATGCTGTTTTTACCATTCATTGCACGCTAACAGTATATTTGGTGGTATATTAAAAAAAAGAGTTTAGTAACAGCATTAGAAGCAGCCCGAATTCCAACAAACCTAGGTGCAATGAAGAGTTGGTATAAAGAATATATATATATATATTTGTTGTGTATAAATATATATATATATATAAAGAATATATATATATATATATATTGTATGCACATATACAGTCGTTTTTTCCTTTGTCTGTAAATGCATTTGCATATATTTATTATATTTGTTTCCCCCCCCCCAAGTCTTCATTTCCATGTGTTGCTTTGACATGTCTGTGTCTCGTGTTTTTGTTTTACACTATACTGTACTCAGTATGGGAGAGGAGCTGACACCAGAGAAGTGCCACCCAACTTATTTACATAATGACACAGATGTGTACAGTATAGTATACTGTACACATCTGTCTCGTTATGTAACTAAGTTGGGTGGCACTTTTCTGGTGTCCGCTCCTCTCCCATTGGTCAATAGACAGGAAGTAGCAGGATCCATGAACAGATCTACAGTTCATGCCTGTGCTGCCTCAGCTGAGCTAAAATTTACTCTTTTTCACCGAGTTAAAGGAAAAGCAAAATGATGTAATAAAATATATAATTTCTAGGAAACTAGATGGAAAAAATTAATATGAAGGTCAGTTAAATTACTGTATAGAACATCAAGTAAAGTTCTCTTTAATTTAATTGGTGCATTTTAAGTGCATTTCTTGTTTGGACCAGCTTTATGTTAATGCTTTTATGTTAGTTTCAGTCCTTCTAAGTGTTGAGTTACAATTAATCACAAATGTGTGTTGTCAGCATTATTTAAAACTTGGTTGGAGGGTATTTTTAATAGTTTACATTGTCACTTATGCAGCTTGCTAGGCTACTCAGTTAAAGATGAGGGAGCGAAGAGCCTCTCGAATTGTCAAGTAAAACTCTTGAGCTTGCAATGTGTTGGTGGGAAAAGTAAGGTCTAACTCTGACATGATAACATTGCACAGGTCAAATATATCTTCGTCACATGGGACAACTGAGAGGAGTTTGCATGCCTCTTTGCAGACATCAAGATCATTATGTGGAACAATGAAGTCCTCAGAACCCCAGAGCTGTGGCACTGTGTACATCACATCAGGAATCCCACTTGGTACATTGTGATTCTTTGTTGGTCGGATGCGGTGGCCATTCCAGACTGCCTTGATCTCATCAAGCTCTTCCTGGAAATATAAATTGTATCTGTGGTTAGAGGTTTAAAGATGTTGGAGACTAACCAGTACAAGATTAACAAAAAATATAAAAATAGACATGGCTTGTTAAAAAACAAATATGCTTCAAGTGCATCCAGTTGATATTTTACAAGTCATGAACCACTGATAGATATTTTGCTTTTAATTTTTGACAATTTGCTGGTAGGACTGTGAAAGTGAAGATTCAACACAATCTGCTGGTTTCATCATTGGTAACTTTTAGTTTTTTGCTTTTATAATGTGTGAATGTATGTGTCCTGAGATGTGTTTTGTTGTGATTTTGCATTATAAACTGAAGTAAATGTTATAAACTGACTTTCACATAACATAACATAATTTCAGCTTGTATTTTTTTTAAACTATAAACATGGGATCTGAACCTAGGCTTGCTACTACTTTTTATAATTTCCTATAGCCTCTGGAGTACCCTGTTTTATTAATCTGAAATTATTCAAATAGTCAAAAGCCAATATTATGTTTTAGCATAATTCAATACAATACACTGTAATTTTATTGTTCTTAGCTGAACACAATAACCTAGTCTACATCTTGTTAACACAAATAAATTTATTGGCAGAGAAACATGATTGATCGTGATTCAGAACCATGGACAGTGCTGCTGTTTATGTAGCCTAGGTGACTGAGTGTGACTGCGTGCTGACACATGGTGACACCTGGCTATGTAAGCAGAGATTACGTAGTAAATTTTTACCTTTCATTAGCACCGGTAAATTAACTGAATCCATGTTAACATCAATAGTTGTAGGCTACTTTTATAAATAGACTACACCATGCGGAGCAATGGAACATCAGTCCACTTAAGACGCAGACAGAACCTCACCTGAATAATGTGGCGAAAGCACAGCTGCACAAGTGATTTGTCCACGTAGTCCCCAACGCACAGGCCCTCATCTTTCATCTCGCCCAGAAGATGTATCCAGTACTCCATACCTTCTCTGCGCAGCACCCCCCACCAGCTCTCAATCCTCTGGTTTGAAGTACTTGCTCCAGCGATGTAGCTTTGTTCACCTGCTCTACTGTCCTCATCACTGCGGCGGAGGTAGGTCTGGATGTCACGGACAACAACATTTTCTGTTCCTGCATCTGTCCGGACGATCCGGGGGCAGCCACCAAACTCCTCCACGGCCTGTACAAAGTAGCCCCCTATCACGCGTGGGTCGCTGCTTGTGTACGCAGCTTTCAACCATATTATTTTGCGCGAAAATCCATCTATGCAACCACTGATGCAGATTCCATAGGGCTTTAACTTGTCGTAAGAATCTACGTGCCAGATATAGTTTGGCCCTTGAGCAAAATATTGCCTACGGTTTAGTCTCCTGGAACGACGGATGGCTGAGGCGTCAGGGTCCAGAGCTGCGAGAATCAAACGAACATCTTCTTTTTTCGCTCGAATGCCATTCTTTAAGCACTTGTTGTACATCCACCTGTAGCCGTGCAGTCTCCCAGGTCCTTCCAGCTGGTGAATGATGAAATCTATTACTTCCCCGACATCAGCGTATTGTTTACGTCTGAGCCCACACGTTTTGAGCAGCCGAATTAAGTGTCTCTTGCTCAGAATAACACCGTGCTTGATCGCAAGTGACTGAAGTATGTCATTGTAATTCATCCCTAGATTGAAATAAAATGAAATTAATTCAGACCTGTCCATGTTAATAACCTGCACAGAAATGAACGCAGGGTTGCTATCACTTGATACTTTCGAGTGGCCACTTGATAATTATCAAGTGGCCACTTGATACTTTCGAGTGGCCACTTGATACTTTCGAGTGGCCACTTGATACTTTCGAGTGGCCACTTGATACTTTCGAGTGGCCACTTGATACTTTCGAGTGGCCACTTGATACTTTCGAGTGGCCACTTGATACTTTCGAGTGGCCACTTGATACTTTCGAGTGGCCACTTGATACTTTCGAGTGGCCACTTGATACTTTCGAGTGGCCACTTGATACTTTCGAGTGGCCACTTGATACTTTCGAGTGGCCACTTGATACTTTCGAGTGGCCACTTGATACTTTCGAGTGGCCACTTGATACTTTCGAGTGGCCACTTGATACTTTCGAGTGGCCACTTGATACTTTCGAGTGGCCACTTGATACTTTCGAGTGGCCACTTGATACTTTCGAGTGGCCACTTGATACTTTCGAGTGGCCACTTGATACTTTCGAGTGGCCACTTGATACTTTCGAGTGGCCACTCGATAATTATCAAGTGGCCACGCGAAAGTATCAAGTGGCCACTCGAAAGTATCAAGTGGCCACTTGATACTTTTTTTGCCTTCCATGTCACCAGAAGGGCTCCGTACAAAACACTTGCCTTCAACAGGTTGGGAAGAAGAAAAAAACTTTAAATATGCGGCTGGTGAATAAACTGTCCCTGCCCTGACCTTTGCCTCCTGCCTTGAGACAATCACACTTTTGTGCCAAAGGCAACAGCTAAATGTTGCTCAAGATCTGTTTGCGACATGAGGATTGAACATAAGTGGGCCAGAAGAGTTAGGCCAGCCACTGAAGTGTTCTTTTGACAGATGTTATCCCAAATGGATCTGATATGTTTAATCCTTTTAGAGGCACCTTGTTTCAGAACATTAGATCCCTCAGCGACACCCTTTCTCCTTGACCATAGACTTGGGCTAACAAACTGAGCTGAATCTGATATACTTTACTAACAGTTTAATTGTGGAAATTCTGATTCACAATTTGTAAAGGAAGCCCATTACTTGTATCTAGAATCTTGTTCATGATAATCATGATCCAAACCTCGTGACCGAAGAATATGAACACAGTTCCTGGTTTGGTTTTACAAGGACTGAATATCCCTTAAAAGCAACCCAGGCACCCCACACTCTTGCAGCACCTGCCACAAATTGCCTTGAGGAACAAGCCTTCTCCAGGTCCACAAAACGCAGTGGGGTGTCAGCAAATTTTGAAATGCTAACACCATCTGCAAAAGTTACCCCAAAAAGTCAAGCTATTTATGACTTGTAGAAAGTGCATTTTGTTGACATAAAATTGTTTTGTTAGATAATAATTTAGGTGTCAAAATCATCCTATACAGTAACCTATTTATTTTTCACACTCATCATCACTACATCTCCTAGATTGACAAAATCCCATTCTTTGCATCTCCTTGGTTTATTATTTGCAGTCACAAAGAAGAATGGATGAAGATTTTATTGCAACATACCTGTAGATAAATAAATAAATAAATAAATAATAAAGTGCTATGTATTGTCATCACTTTATGTAAGGCAAAATTAGATCTCTGCATTTAACCCATCGCACCTGGGATACACCTAGGTGGAGCAGTAGCTAGGCACCCAGGGAACATTTAAGGATTGGGTGTCTTGCTCAGAGACACCATGATATGTGGGAACGGCTGGAGGTTGTCCCAGGTCAGCTGCCCTGCTTCTACCCCATTTCGGCCCCTTCAAGAAGTCAATATGACATCAGTTGTCACTAATTCCTTTCACAAATAAATATGTGACATTATCAATCCTGCAACATATTTTGCATATAGGATAATGTTTCTGTTTATTCTGGATGGATGAGAATAACACCCAACATAACAAAACACTCAACTAAATTGCTGCAATGTTTTTCATACACAATTTAAACACAGAAAGGCAATGCTATTTGTCAATTTTATGTTTGCTAAAGATACATGTGAAAAATGCCAAACATCTAAGATGGAAATTAGCAAACCACTGGCATCTTCTTCTTCTGTCCATCCTCATTCTTCTTGATCTAAGCTCTGCCTTCGACACCATCTGTCATTCTAACCTCCTCAACAGACTAACCTCCATTGGCATCTCAGGTACCCCGTTAGACTGGTTCAACTCCTATCTCTCTGACCGCACTCAATTCATTCAGCTTAAATCCTTCTGCTCCCAGTCTTCCCCTGTCTCCACGGGTGTCCCCCAAGGCTCTGTCCTCGGACCCCTCCTCTTCATCATTTACCTCCTTCCTCTAGGTCACATCTTCCGCAAATACGGCGTCCATTTCCACTGTTATGCTGATGACACACAGCTCTACTTGTCATCAAAACCTAACTCCACCCACCCACCCTCCATCCTCACCGACTGTCTCAATGAGCTAAATCACTGGTTTTCTAACAATTTCCTTCAACTAAACAGTAACAAAACAGAAATCATTCTCGTCGGTACCAAAAACTCTATTTCAAAATCAGAACATCTTCTCGTCCCCCTTAACAACTCTCTGCTATCCCCCTCCCCTCAGGTCAAGAGCCTCGGTGTCATCCTCGACACCACTCTTTCCTTCACTTCACACATCAACAATATTACTCGGTCTGCCTATTTCCACCTCCGTAATATTAACCGTCTCCGTCCTTCTCTCACACCCCGCTCCACAGCCATCCTGGTGCACAGTCTTGTGACTTCCCGTATCGATTACTGCAACTCCCTTCTCTACGGCCTCCCCAACAAATCTCTCCACAAGTTACAGATGGTCCAGAACTCAGCTGCCCGTGTCATCACTCAAACCTCCTACTATAACCACATCACTCCTGTCCTGCAGCAGCTCCACTGGCTCCCGGTTAAATCACGCATCATCTTCAAAATTCTACTTCTCACGTTCAAAGCTATCCACAACCTTGCCCCTCCTTATCTATCTGACCTCCTACAAATCTCCATCCCATCACGCTCTCTCAGGTCCTCCTCTTCACTACAACTCCATGTACCCTCTGCCCGCCTCTCCACCATGGGGAGCAGGGCCTTCACCTGCTCTGCCCCTCACCTCTGGAACGCTCTACCGCCAGACCTTCGAAACACCACCTCCCTTTCTCTGTTCAAGACAGCCCTGAAAACACATCTCTTTAGACTAGCTTATCATTAACTTTACTAAATGTATTTTTATTATTTTGCATTTTATAATCTTTATGTATTTTATATTTCAATTTGTCGCTGATAATGTTTGAACTGTATTGGTTTGTTAAGTGTCCTTGGGTGTCCTGAAAGGCGCTTTTAAATAAAATGATTATTATTATTATTATTATCTTAATGGCCTTAAGCCTTTCTGCTAGACCAGAGGTGACAGTGTGAAGCCTTCCTGGAGGGGTGATTTACTGAAATCAGGTAAATACTTGCAGAATTCAAAAAGTCTAGTACTTTGCTCCTTTGCTTCTTTATTGATGGGTGAGGCTGAAGAGG
>JBBPBX010066045.1:7402-19780 GCA_038048925.1 Garcialebias charrua | reverse complement strand
TTTTGCTCCCATTTCTACGGTGGCATTTTTAGGTCTGTTGTGTGTTGGATATCGTCATCCTGAAAGCTAAATGTGTGCTAGCAACAGCCTCTGAGCCAGCCAGACTCCGGCAATCCTCGTCAGCTAAATGTTATTACAGGAGATAGAGATTATTTATACAACACAGTGGAAGCAGTAAAGCAAAAAAGTAACAAGTGACAGGAACTGGATGAGCTTAACGTTAAGTGCTGCAACATTTAAAACAGAGGAGGACGCTAGTTTGTTAGCTCCGCTTCCACAATCACGAAGCAGCGTCACGAAGCAGCGTGTTAAAGATGGTAAATTCGTACAAACTCACCTCATGCTGAGTGGTCAAATGCTTCTCTCTGCATGTTAGAAGTATTTCCGCCCTTTATTGTAATCGACGCTTTGCATGTGTTGCAAGTAGACCTGGTTTCGTCTTCGCTTTTTCCTTGACGCCATGTTGAACACCAAATACGGCGCATGTCTGTGATGTCATCACGTAAATGCGTCACCACGACGAGTCAGTAGAACGAGTCAGAGAACCAATAAACAGAATCGTTAAGACAAGCAGCCTTCAATTCCAGGGAATTGAACTCTAAAGAACCGGTTCTTTAAAAGAACCGGTTCTCGATTCCCATCCCTAACTCTCGCTGAACCAAAACACAGGCTGGCCGGGTCGGACTGGACGCCGCTGGCCGGGTCGGGATGCCTGTGTTTCGATTCAGCGAGAGTGGTCCCGCTGAAGCCCCAGAGCTCGAATGTCCAACATAAAACTAACTTGACCGCGGTTTGATGTGGTGCTATGGCTCTGCAGACATTGAACGTTGCTGTCTTGTGGTTTTGAGTGTAAAATACTTCCACACAGCAGACATGTTACAATGAAAAGTTGGCTAGCTGCTAGCTAAGATGCTACTCAACAGTGTTGCCAGATCTAGCAATAGAAACAAGCGACCAGCTCCATGAAAACAAGCCCAAAACAAGCGACCCACTCTTTGAAAACCGCAAGCCCAAAACAAACCCAACTGAGTACTCACTCAGTCCTCACGCTGTAACTGGCTGCAAACTATGAAATGGATTTCCTGAATTTGAGGCGGATCTTGTTACTCTGGGTTCATGAGACATGCCTCCATTGAGGAAATCCATTTCATAGCTTGAAGCCAACGTGCATCATGGATCGGAAATATCGGCAGGTTAGATCAAAAATCCGATACGTAAATTATGCTGGTATCGGAGGCCGATCCGGATCGGCCCCATCCCTAGTTCTAAATGTAAAAAATCTTGGTGTTATTTTTTATCAGGACATGTCTTTTATCCCCCACATTAAAAATGTTACTAGAACTACCTTCTTCCACCTGAGTAATATCACTAAATTTAGAAACATCTTATCTAAAATGATGCAGAAAAACTGGTTAATGCATTTGTCACATCTAGACGGACTATTGCAATGGTTTAATATCTGGGTGTCCAAATACTTCTTTAAAACATCTTCAGTTGATCCAAAATGCTGCTGCCAGAGTCTTAACTGGAGTTAGTAACCCCAAAAATACACTACACGCGTTGCGGCTCCGCCCCGCTCCGGTCCGACCTCCGCAGCAAATACGCACCCATTATAATCAATGAGATAAAGTACACTGGCTCCGCACGGCGGCGGCGAGCTGCGGAGAGCGGACGGCAGTCCGTCAAAATTAGAAATTTTTCTATTTCTGCCGGATGACGGAGCTGTGCCGGAGTCAACTTTTGAAGATTACGTCGCACCAACAGGAAAAGGAACGAGCACAACTTCCGTATTTACAAAATAAAATCACCACGGGCGGACTAATCCTAGCTCTATACGGATTTATTTGTACAAAAATGCTGTCAAACTATCATTTCTGACTACGCCTACAAACGCAATACAAGAAATAAAAAGAAATACAAGAAATAAATAAAGTATTTTATTCTGAAATGTAATACATCACTTCCTGTTGCTCAAACCATGTCCTGTAGCTCATTTACGAGAGAATATCAAGGCAGCAGTATCTACAGTTGTTCTCCTTCTTCCACCGAGTGAATTGTTTTGTTCTGACTTCATTATTTATCACTTGATTTATCGCGCGATCTCGCAATTCCCGCGCATGCGTCTCGGAGCGGCGCATCCACTCGGACCTGAGCTGAGCGCAGGTAGTGGAAATTGGACTCGCACAGCTGCGACCTGCGGAGCGGGGCGGAGCGGAGCCGCGTGTAGTGTATTTTTGGCGTAAGAGAGAGATCATATCACTCCAGTTTTAACTTCTTTCCATTGGCTCCCTGTCAAATCCAGAACAGAAATCAAAATCTTACTTCTAATCTACAAAGCTCTCAACAACCTAGTCAAGTCAAGTCATCTTTATTTATAGAGCACAGTTAAAACAGATAAACTGCTATAAAGGTGCTTTACAACAACATCAAAAATAAATAAAAAAGAAAACTGTAACACACACTAATGCTAACTATGAAATTAACAGCAATAAAATATATTCAAAATGTAACCTAGCTCCATCTTATATTGCAGATCTTATTATTCCATATTTTCCTAACAGAGCACTTCACTCTCAGACTGCAAGTTTGCTTGCGGTCCCTAGAGTTTCCAAAAGCAGAATGGGAGGAAGATCTTTCAGTTATCATGCTCCTCTCTTGTGGAACCAACTTCTAGTTTCTATCTGTAAGGCTGACACATTGTCCAGTTTTAAGACGGGGCCTAAGACTTTCCTTTTTGATAAATCCTATACAGGTAGTCCCCGACTTACGAGCGCTCTGACCTACGAGCGTCCGGACTTACGAGCTGGCGAACGAGAAGTAAATTTGTAAAAAATACAGCACTTTTTTGTGTTTTTAGATGAAAGTGTGTTAGCTAACCGTTTGGAAACACGTTTCCGACCATGTTTATGAACTAATATGAACGTTTTTGATGAAAAACGAGTGTTCGTAGTAGCGCTAGCATAAATGTTCCAACTTAAGAGCGAAAATCCGGACTTACGAGAACACGTGCTTCGTGTTCCAACTTACGAATTTTCGTGTTACGAGCAACTCGCAGGAACGGAACTCGCTCGTAAGTCGGGGACTACCTGTAGTTAGGGTTGGCTTATTATGCTGCCTTAAGCTTAGACTACTAGAGAACAAATTGACCTAATTTCCTTAAATGATTTGATAAAATTGAATAGTTTTCATTTAATACTATTTCTATCTTAACATCTTCACCTGCCATTGTGTATCTGTCATTGTTTCCTCTTCCTCTTTCCTCTTCCTCATCAGTATGCATACAGCGCGAACCGATCAACAGAGGATGCCATCTCCTCTGTGGTCCACACTGCTCTCACCCACCTGGATCAGAAGGACTCATACGTGCGTCTGCTCTTTGTGGACTTCACATCTGCCTTCAACACCATGATCCCCCAAACTCTGATAGACAAACTATCTACACTTGGACTAAGCCCCTCCATTTGTAACTGGGTACTAGACTTCTTAACAGACAGACCACAGTCCGTGAAGATCCACAACTTCTCCTCCTCCACCATAACCCTCAGCACTGGCTCTCCTCAAGGATGTGTGCTGAGCCCTCTTCTGTTCACTCTGCTCACATATGATTGTACAGCCACACATCCAGGCTGTCATATTGTTAAGTTTGCAGATGATACAGCTGTGGTGGGATGCATCACAAACAATGATGAGTCCAGCTACAGACAGGAGGTGGAACACCTGGAGAGCTGGTGCAAAGAGAATAATCTTCACATGAATGTGAAGAAGACAAAGGGGGCGGCCGTGGCGTAGTGGTAAGGGCAGTCATCTCCCGATCGGAAAGTTGGCGGTTCGACTCCCGGGACCCGCACCATGTGTCGTTGTGTCTCTGGGCAAGACACTTAACCACGAGTTGCTCCCGGTAGGACTGGAAAGCACCTTGCATGGTAGTCTGCCGCCACCGGTTTATGAATGTTTGTAGCATTCAATATATGTGTAGCACTTTGAGATTTTCAGTAATGAAAAGTGCGTTATAAATTGAATTAATTATTAATTATTATTATTATTATTACAAAGGAGATGATTGTGGACTTCAGAAGGAACAAACACACCCACACCCCACTGAACATAAGTGGATCTGCAGTGGAAGTGGTCTCCAGCTACAAATACTTGGGTGTACACATGAATGATAATCTCAGCTGGAGCAACAACACCACCAGCCTGATCAAGAAAGGTCATCAGAGACTCTACTTCCTCAGACGGCTGAGACGAGCTGGTCTGAGCAGCCCAGTCCTCACCTCCTTCTACAGGTGTGCAGTGGAGAGCATCCTGTGCTCCAGCATCAACGTGTGGCATGGAGGCTGCACAGTTGCAGAGAGGAAAGCTCTGCAGAGAGTGGTGAAGGCTGCACAGAAGTCTGTTGGAGTCAGTCTCCCCACCATCACAGACATTTACACCTCCAGATGCAGGAAAAGAGCCACCTGCATCATGAAAGACCTCACTCACCCAGCACACTCACTCTTTGCCCCACTCCCCTCAGGACGGAGGTTGAGGAGCATCAAATGTAGAACCACTAGACTGAGGAACAGCTTCTACCCTGAGGCTGTTAGACTCATGAATAAATAAATAATAAGAATAATCACTGTGAAATATCACATCATGCTGATGCTGATCTGTTTTCTTGTTGCTGTGTTCATCTGTGACCATCTGCTCATACAGACTCATGTTCGTGCTGCTGTTTATAATGATGTTTTTCTACTACATTAGGGCTTAGTGTATTACTAGTTGATGTTTTTCTTAGTTAATCCTAGATGTTATTACTGTTTTTCTCTTGCATTTGTTGTTGGATGTAACTGGGACCCCGTGTACATAATCTCGTTTTCATCACATGTACCACATGCGGTGCAAATGACAATAAAGACTCTCTGACTCTGACTCTCTGACTCAAACCCAGCCGGTCGAAGCAGATGGCCGCTTGTCTCAAGTCTGGTTCTGCTGAAGGTTTCTTTCTCATGGGGAAGTTTTTCCTTTCCACTGTCGCCTTCTTGCTTGCTCAAGATGAGAATTCTGTGATGGAGTTAAATTCAAAGCATTCTGCTTCTCAGACAAATAGTGTTGAATTATTATTTATATGAATGTTTTTGTTAACCTATTATTTTTATATATCAATGTTTCAGCTCAGTGCCCTGAGATGACTTTTGTTGTGACTTGGCGCTATATAAAAATTAGCTAAATAAATAACTACAATTAGCACGTGGCTAATCTGCATGAGGAGAGCACTGCTGCCAGAGAAGGTTACATTCAGAACACTGTGTCATGAGCTGTCAGTGGATTTCACAACTGTGTGTGTTTCGGGGGGTGGGAGAAAAGCACGCGAGGATAAGGATTCGTCAGGGAAGTGAGGAAGTGAAGTCATTAGGGCCAAACACTGCAAATGGACCAGTGGAGGGCAGGGGGCAGACAATAGACAAGTACTACTAATTTAATCCTCCACATGGCCTTGGCTTGACACACACATATACTTCATTGTCCTGACTCAAAGCCTATCAACACGACACACACAGTGCCAACACTAGTCAGCTGAGACCACCCTTGCTCGCCATGGAGTCACAGGCCTCACATCACAGACAGACAGGATTTCCCACGTCAGATTTATTTCAAGTGAATGTGTGTGTCTTTCATATTTGCAGCGAGATTAGCACAACATGACAACTCTTTCCCTATTTTAAACTCCAGTGGAGGAGGTGGAGTAAAACATTTCCTCTCCAGTAGAACACACTCTTTTACCGTGACATATACTGGATGAACATCTACCACTGATTCTAAGGGTGCAGAAAAAAATTGATTAATTAAATTCCTAGTCCTAACGATTCTTAATAGATTATAAAGGCCCACAAATCGATTTTAAAATACATTTGTTTTATTTTTTTTCCACTCCTACTCCTAAGCGTACTGCATATCGCATTATGTGCCCACAGATCACCATAGAATTTGGCCTTGTAGGCCACCGTACACCAAGCTACTTAGCCAGCTCCCTTTATCTGAATGGAGTCTGCTAGCATGGAGCTGGAGGAAAGTGTGATTCAACCCGCTCCTTCATCGTTAAACTCAGTGTAAACTCATTTTGGATTTTACCATGTTCCGGGGAAGACAGAGCTTGACAAAGAGCACGTTGTTTGCAAGAAGTGTAAGATAAAAATGTGGTACAATATTTTGGAAATATCACAATTGGGTGGAAAAATTAAGAAAAGCAAAAGCAGCAACCAGCAAACTCTACAACAAAACTTCCAGCAAGTTACCCAAGCAGGGCTGAGAAGATTTCCCATTCCATCACTTGCTATATCACAAAGGATTTACAACCAGATAACTCAGTCGAAGGCGAGACTCGGTTTAGGTTTATTTTTAATATGCTGGACGTAGCATAAAATACATATTTTTAGGTGTTTATCTTGCTAAATTTAAAAAAAAAAATGAAGCGTATCCGCTCGCTGCCCGTGCACCCTTCGCAGCACGCAAAATAGCGAAACAATTTTTTTAATTCAGCTTGTTTGACCATTACGTTCATTTATTAAGGAAAAGTTCAGCTCAGACACATCTTTGCTATAATTTTCAGCAAACAAATAATTGTTTTTAAGTGATAATCTTCTTAAAGCCTTGCTGTGCGCTCCTGTGGCAGACATTTGCAGCAAGACAAAACACTCGGACCACATTTCCAGATTGTCAGCGGTGACGCGTAACGTCAGCGGTGACGCGTAACGTCAGCGGTGACGCGTAACGTCAGCGTTGACGTAGGTGCGACTTATAAGGAGGTGTGACATATTTATGGATTTTTCCAATTTATTGACAATAATTGGACAATGCAACTTATGAAAACTGAGTGAAGGACATGAACATCGCGGAGTTCGCTGGGGGCCCGTCGTGGTGTTCCAGATTTATGAGGCGCCATCAGCTATCGATGGCGCCTCATAGTGTGGACACACTTATAGGTGTCCATACTATAAGGTGCGACTTATAGGGCGGAAATACGATATTGTTCTTTTATTATTATTATTATTATCTAATTAACTTTTTAATGTAAAGTTATAATCTTATTAACTTTTTATTTTATTTTTACTTCTTTGTGTTTTATTTCCAGTCTGGGACAGAGATAGCAGCTGTCTTCTTCCTCTTCAGGGAAATCCACCAGAGTTCGCCTGCAGCTAAGAAGTCTGTGATGACTGAACTCTGATCTTGTCTGAGAGAAACGCAATTTCAATCCTGTGTATGTCCTGTACATATCGCAGTTTTGACAATAAAGTTGACTTTGACTTTTGACTTTGACCTTTTCCAGGAACAGGTGGGAGCAGGTCCAGGAGGATGTGAGTAATGAGGACAAATACAGACACACTGCTGCTACTGTTGTTATTGAGACGATTTTCTCCACCACTGGAGATATTCACTGCAACTAGATCTGTGCTTTTGGCAGAAAATGTGGACAAGTTGGTCTTTTGGCCAAAAACTTAAAACTTGATTAGTTAGACCAGTGTTTTTCAACCAGTGTGCCGCGGAACAGCAGTGTGCCGCGAGAGATTGTCTGGTGTGCCGTGAAAAATTAGTAAATTATGAAATTTTTATTAACTGGTGTAATTTCCTTACCGCGCGATAGGTGGCAGTATAGAGCATAGCGTCGCACATTAAAACAAGAGAAGTAGCGGTGCATGAACGTGACGTGAGCAGTGAGCAAAACAAACCAACAGCGAGGATCTTCTCAAACAAACAGCGATGGAAAACTTTTTCAAAAGAAAAAATACTAAATCCGGTCTGGTCCCTGGACAAAATACGGACCCAGATGAAGGCCCAAGTGGAAATCAGAAGAAGGCAGAAACTGTGAACGTGAGACTGTACAGTAAGGCTTACATCTCTTTTGGATTTACTTTTAGCTATTTTGACATTGCTCCCATTTTCCACAACATATCTGTGCAAAGTGAGCTTCTCCAGCCTAACTGCCATGAAAACTAAAAGCAAAGAGAGACTGAGAGCTGTTGAGGAAGAGCTTTGTGTGTGTCTTTCTTCAATTCGTGCCAGAATATCAGCTACATGTGTTCATCCAAACAGGCACAGGTTTCACACTAAGTGAGTAAAATGTAGAGAGAATGGTAGCACTGTTCAGGTGTATTTGAAGGCATGTTAAGTGCAATTTCATCCTCTTTAATTTTAAGACCACATTGGTGTAGCACTGTTCAGGTGTATTTGAAGGCATGTTAAGTGTAATTTCATCCTCTTTAATTTTAAGACCACATTGGTGTGGCACTGTTCAGGTATATTTGAAGGCATGTTAAGTGCAGTTTCATCCTCTTTAATTTTAAGACCACATTGGTGTGGCACTGTTCAGGTGTATTTGAAGGCATGTTAAGTGCAATTTCATCCTCTTTAATTTTAAGACCACATTGGTGTGGCACTGTTCAGGTATATTTGAAGGCATGTTAAGTGCAATTTCATGTTAAGTGCACTTTGAAATAAGAAATATAAAACATGATAAAAATACATTTTTGTGTTCATTTCATTCCTATTCAAGACACTTTGATAAGAATGACTATATATTTAATGTAAATGGTAAATGGAGCTTATTTATATAGCGCTTTCCAACCCCCTGTGAGGAGCCCCAAAGCGCTTTACAATACCAGCCATCCACCCATTCATTCAGACATTCATACACCGGTAGTGGTAATGTAGGCAGATACAGTGTATCTATGTTTACAATTTTGGTTGGTGGTGTACCTCGGGATTTTTTCAATGAAAACACTGTGCCTTGGCTCAAAAAAGGTTGAAAAACACTGAGTTAGACTGTAAATGGCCTGTCGCTGCTTATTGTTCTGGTTCAATTTTTATTATTGTTAGTATAGTTTATTTATTGTAAAGAGTTCCGTTTATTTAAAATATAATATAAATGGTTTGCTTTTATTTATTTTCATACAAATGTATTGTTTACTTGGCATATTTTCAAAATAAATATTTTAAAAGTCTTTATTTTGTCTTTTTTTGTACCGAAAATTAACCAAACCGAGCCCTCCTTAAAACTGAACTGAATCAAAATCTGATTTTAGTGTACCGTTACAACCCTAATTATTTCTAAACTCTAAACACTCTAAAAGAGCACAGAATGTCATGATCACCGCTCTCTGCCACCTGCCAATGCTCTCAGCCACACCAACTTCTCCTCTGCAGAGCGGAGATCTGACATACTGCAGAAGGAAGCTTCTCCTGCAGCTGGGGGCTACACACAGGTTCAGGCTGCTAAATCATTTAAAATAATTTATTTTAAGTTTTTAAAAAATCCATGCCAATAGTGCGGCTCATCCATCATTCAGCCAATTTGTCATGTCCAATCCTACTTTGAAAAACCACGAAAGATCGAGTCCACGGAAAAAAGAACCACAAAGTAGCGAGGGATTACTATAATCAAAAAGGCTGGTCCAAATCTCCCTGTCTACGTTTCAAAGGGTTTATTCCAACAGATAGATAAAGTTTCCAAAAATACTTAAATATGTAGTTTTAGCTGATTACCTACCCACTGAATGTGTAACAATGTTTTCTAGTCAAGCATTAATCATAAAGCTGACATTATTAAAATATTGATTAATTTTTTTTCTTAATGTTTTTGCTTAACCAATAATCAAACACACTGAAAAAAAGACTGTGGACCGACCAGTTGAGAATCACTGTCCTAGAATACAGTTTTTTGAGGGATGCACACAAATTAGTAATTGTCAGTGAAATGTTCCCACAACTTTTAAAGCCTTTATCTAAGGTTTTTCTCATCTCGTTTGTCATACCTTTGTCCTCATTCTTTTTTATCACTAAATTCCGTGCAGCCTTGGCATACAATATATGTAATTTTAAAGACGAGTGCTTTTCTGGACTGTGCTAGTCCAAGGAAGCATGGACTGATGGGTCCTGGAGAATGGAGGGAGCCATTTTACCCATGATCAGGTGCAATGAAGGAGCCAGGAGGTGGCTAATGGTGGCCTTGGCCACCACAAGAGGCACTCAAATTATTTGAGCTAGTGACCCCTGAAAAGAGAGCAGCCGAAAGAAAAACAACACATTTTAAGCAATATAAAACTAAACTGTGATGGACTTGCAACCTGTCCAGACTGTACCTTGCCTCTCGCACAGTGACCGTTGAATATGGGCACCAGTGACCCCCCGCAACCCAGAAAGGAAAAACCGAGTACAAGATGGATGGAAAGATGGATTGAAAAACTAAAAGGTACAGGTTCATCAAACGACGGGGTGGTTATGGTTAGGGTTTACATTTTGTTATCCAGCTTCCAAGACAGATGGACATTTATGGTGGCATCTATTTTGGATTTGGCAACCCAGTTTTTGAAATGAACCTTTCTTATATCTAGATGCATCCACACACTAAATTAGAAGTTGATACGTCACCTCTTTTTCAAATTAACACGCACAAAACATGCACAGACAGACGGGGGGTATTTCTAATTCCCCCCCTTTGCTTTATGATCGGGGACACAAATTACAGCGTTCAAGACCAGAGTGGTCTCTTAATGGCTCTGTATTCTTTGGGGTTGACGCCATTGATTATACTAATTACACTGGAGTTTATATTTAACTAGATAAACTCTCAATATTTCCAAACTGTTCCAAAGTTACTTGTTGATTCTTTGAATTTTCCATAAGCTAATAAACATGCCCTGATAGTGAAAATGTCTTGATCTGAATAATTGTATGCTGTGTTGCATTTGAGCGTTCATCTAGAAAAACAAGCTCCTTATGGACAAATGTCAGACTGGAACTATTGCATAGAGAAACGTAAAAAATTTAAAAGTTATTCATTTCTTTTGACATTTACCTTCGAAAATGCTCCAGATTAGCATAGTAATATCCTCTTTTGAGCCGGTGCGGGACTACAGACTCATTTACATGACGTATGGTGTGTGGGTTTTTATGGAATAAAATGGTTAACCTTTAAATAGGTGCAGATGTTGATACATAGAAAGTGGAGAACGATGCTTCCCTTCAGCTCTCGTACACTGCTCACCTTTGGTCTGCACTTAACTAAAGGTCAGTGGTTCATATACAAAACAGTAAGAAACATTAGGCGTGAGAAGTGGCTGATTTTCTGCTTTGATTTTTCTTTTGGTTGAAATGTGGTGCTGTGAATTGCTCCTTTGAGTTACAGCTTTGTTTTCTAGATTGAACTTACCGTAATGTGCCATTTACTTTGTCAAGGCTTTTTTAAAGAGCTAAAACAAGACAAAAAATTTAATGGAAGAACTAACAACTGTGTAATTTGTAAAAACATATCAACATATTGCTAAATCTGAAGTTATTTATGAAATATAATCTTAAAATATCACCACTGGAATCTAATAAAGCTTAACCCTGTGCTTTAAACCTGTCTTAGTGTGGCTATTAGTTTGTCTCCTTCTAAATTTTAATGCTCCAAAACATGTAACAAACAAAACTGATTCTGATTTTAAAACCAAAATTACAAATATAGCTGTCTAAAAATCTTGATTTAAACAATGTGCAGTCTAAACAGATTTAATTAACAGCAATGAACAGTGTGGTTATTTATTTCTTTTATCTGTGTTACTCCTTCACTTAACTTCATTGACTCTGTGCTCTGAGTGATGTCTGACAGTAGTTTATCTGGACATTAGTGGTGTAACGGTAGACATGGATGTACTGAACAGTTTCGGTACGGCACGTTCGGTTCGGCCCACCTGCGTACCATTTCTGTTATTTTTTCACTCATTAAATTTTATTAACGGGAAATTATGCGCCGCGGAACTAAATTTCCTAGGCGTGTTTCAGCACGGCACTATTATCTTGCAGCACGCTAGAATTTAGCAGCCAAGCATCTTGTTGCGGTCTCCTGTTTGGGAACATTATGGCATTCTTGTTAAACGATGTGAACAAATCTAAAGCTGTGTGTCAATGTTAGGGCTGGGCCATATATCATTCACAATAATACTGGTTAAAAAAAAAGCTTGCCCGGGCAAAAAAATGATATCACGATATGCTAATTTCATGACGTAATACACACGGGCACCCCGCCCCTAAGCAAACTGAGCGCGCCAAACGACCAAACCGAACTACGCACCTCCCCTCCCCCTGTCGGTACTGGTGTAACGCTAATTAGTTGCGTGCAATACTAGCTAGCTAAAATGCTAAAAACAAACAGCGCGCAGCTCAGCGTCATCTCTCCATCCAGCTCTAAACTGCAGGTACAGACAGCTCGTCTCTCTCCCCCCATCCTGCTCTGAGCAGGCTGTGTCTCCCCCGCTCTAAACTGTCAGTACAAACACGCACAGCTCAACTGTCTCTTGAGTTCCACGGTCAGTCTACGGACCAAGAGGCAGGTGATCAGACAGATCAGTCAGATAAATGAAT
>JBBPBX010066044.1:1563-19780 GCA_038048925.1 Garcialebias charrua | reverse complement strand
GTTTAACAAAACAGCTAATGTTTTTTTTAGAAGTCTTTATTCATTTCATAACAAAATTAAAATACATAACATAACAAATAACATATCTTTAACTACAAAACATAGTATATATAAAATGAAAGGCAGCAGATGAAGAAAAAAATCTTATAATATCTGCTCCTTTGTTATCCAATAAACCATTCAAATAAACATATTCAAAAAATTGTCAAAACAAGTAAATAACTCAAGCGATATTTCAAATATCTAACACTTTTCATGAAATACATTCATATATATTTTTTTAGCATATGGACTTTTACCAGTTTCTTAAATATTGAGATTGATTTAGCTTCCTTAACAGCTAACTCTAAATCGTTCCACAGTCTAACACCTTGAATTATGGTAGATCTTCCCTTCAAACTGGTTCTGAATTGCGGTTTAAGAAAAACATCTTTCCCCTTAAGATTATAATTACTGGATCTTTTCACATAATTATTTTGGATATTAGAAGGCAATGCATTATGATGCGCTCTATACATAAATGACAAGATGTTATAATCCACTAAATCAGGGAACTTCAAAAACTTCAATTCACAAAATAATATATTTGATGGATGACAATAATGTTTACCCTTGATAATTCTTATAACTCTCTTCTGCAATATAAAAATGGGCTTTGTAATTGATTTACATGCTTTTCCCCAAACATTAATACAGTAAATTAAATGTGGCACAACAATTGTATTGTACAACAAACACAAAGCTTTATCATTCAGTAGATACCTGACTCTATAAAAAATTGCAACAGATTTCAATATTTTCATTTTAACTGAATTTATGTGTTGCTTCCATGATAATTTATCATCAATGATGACACCCAAAAACTTTGCCTCATATACTCTACAGATTTCTGAATTGTCAATCTTGAATGAAACATCAATATTTTTATTTTTATTGCTAAATATCATATAATTAGTCTTATCTAAATTTAACAATACTTTGTTGAGTCTAAACCAATTTTGAATTTTATTAAACTCAATCATCATTAATTTCAATAACTGTTCAATATTCATACCAGAACAAAAAAAAGTTGTGTCATCTGCAAAAAGAACACATTTAAGGAGACTAGATGCCTTAACCAAATCATTTACATACAGGATGAACAACTTTGGACCTATTACAGATCCTTGAGGAACTCCACATGTAATGGTGCTGTAATCCGATCTTACATAATTTATCTGCACAAATTGTTTCCTGTTATTTAAGTAACTGCACACACACTGCAGAGTCAATCCTCTGATACCATATTTAAACAAGTTCTCAAAAAGAATGTTATGATCGACTGTATCAAACACCTTTTTAAAGTCAACAAACACACTCACACAATACTGTTCCCTTTCAGTCTGGTCTCTCGGTGCAACACGATTGCTATGGGAATCAGCACCTCCGCGCGGTTACCTGAAGTAATACACTCACGCCTTTACGGCGATGGCGTCAGCGTTGCGCCAGAGGCCCCGTCCTCTGGGTATTTAAGTGGCTGACACCCATCCATCTTTCTCTTATTGCCCTTCACCTCGCTTAAACCTGAAACACTCTTATCAGATTTTTCTGTATTTTCATCGCTCGACCAGAGGTGAGCTCGCTCCCTACACAGAGCATACAGATAATCTTTTCCTAGGGACTGCTGGGCTGGCGAACGCTGGTCCGGCACATTTTTTCCTTCACCCCGAAGTTTTCTTCTCCTCTCTCCACTGAACGCTTAGCTCGATGGCGCTGACTGCGCGACACAGCTACCCTGCTAACAAGTAGCAGGCTAGCCGGCGAAAGCGACATGAGGAGGGAGACGTCTCCGGACGATGTTAGCATTGCTAACGGGCTTAACTCTTCTCAGCCATGGCTCCCGAGAAGGTAATGCGAAAACCCAAAACTCAAAGAAGACCAGCAGGCCAGTGAGCCCCAGCTCCCGTGCCTTTTCTCTTCTACTTTTGTACTGCTCGGTTAGCGAACACTAACTGCAAGGCACACTACCTGCTAAGCTAACGAAGCTAACAGGCCAGCAGCCGCGAGCAGCTCAGCGAGAGGACGTCCTCGGACGAGAGAACTCTGGCAAGCTGTGAGCTCCGGCTCCCGAACCTACTTCAGCGGATCTGGCTACCCCCTTTTTGAGCAACGGACATCCACGAGGCCTGTCCGGTCTGCTCAGGGATGCTACACGCAAGGACACTCAAAGTTTTTCTCGCGGATGACCCTGGAGAAAGCAGAGTGGAAATGGAGTAACCCCGCTGCTATCTGGCTAGCTCCCACGGTTAGCATGGCTAACCAAGAGCATCCACAACAACACGGGACGGACGGCAACGCTGCTAACACGATTAGCGTGGCTACGAGCGGACAACGAAGGACTCCATTGTGAGGTATGTGAAAATGCTTGGCCTAGCTTGCTAGCTAACCTTCTCATATTTTGCCTGTTTCGCTATCCTGTCCGGCCGAATTGACGGTAGAATTCATTGCATAACTGAGTGTTTTTTACCGATGCTACGCTGATAGAGGGCCCGTCTTAGCACCGCTAGCGGGCTCACGAGTACCTCCACATTTAGCCCCGGCTAACAAGGAGACTCTCTGTCCAGCACAGTCCAGAAGGAGGAATTTCAGCTACCTGTTCAGCTGCGCTACCTGGTAGTTTTCCTATGCCTACGACGGAACATCGTGACGCTGAGAGCTTCTCCACCCATGAGGCTATGGATGACTCTCTGACGTTAACCATGTCAGGGCCCGAGGGGCCCTGGTGGGATGGACAAGGACAAGTGGCCTCGGTATCGCAGGTCCACCAGGCAGAAAAGCTTCAGGAGCTGCAAGGGGCCACCAGCAAAAAGAAAAGGAGAGTCTGAGATGTCCCTGCACCATTACAGGCACTCTCACTCACAGAAGGAGAGAAAATGCCGAATTTTTACCACCAGTACCTGTGTTTAAGGAGCCCAGACTATCTGGTTCGGAACGTTTAAACACACAAGAACACTCAGACCCTTGTGTAATAAAGGGAAATTGCCATCCAAACACGACAATAAAATCTCAGACTACTGAATGCGTCCTAGTCTCAAAATGGGAACAGGGCTTCAGGTTTGCCCGCTCACGCAGTACGGGAACCTGACCTTTGGAGCCCAGACTTCACTTGTAAAATGCTACAAGGAGCTGGTGGTATGTGTGTGCGCACTAAACATAACTCGTCTACTGTATGTGTAATAAAAAACAAACACTGTTTCATGCATATACAAGAATGAAAGTACCAGAGCACAGACTTGCCCTGGTTCTTGACTCACCACTTTTGTGAGACACAAACTACGGGTCATCACAACGGATGCGTTGTGGGCTCAAGCTACAGTTCATCAAGGGACCCCCCCCCCCTTTTTTTTGTGGGGGTGCTGCGTTCGGACATTAACCCAGCACGCGCACACGTGCTGAGGGAGGAAGTGTCAACGATGCTGCAGAAAGGAGTAATAAATATTGTTCCAGAGCACAAACCATGCTCCGGTCAGCGCAGCAAGCTCTTCCTGGTGCCCATAAGAGATGAATCCCTGAGACCGGTCCTGGATCTCAGGACTCTGGACAGGAAAACAAGAATTTTTCAAGTTCAAAATGTTGACACTGCGGCAGGTCCCCCAGTCCGTGAGACCTGGAGACTACGCATGTACATTGGATTTGAAAGATGGTGTAGTGGCAAGGGAACTGGACTTGGGATCCGGAGGACCCTGGTTCGAACCCCAGTCACGGCCTAGTTTGTGGTGTGTTTGAGCAGCACACCTAATCACAACTGCTCCCCGGCACGCTTTCCATAGCTGCCCGCTGCCACCTGGTGGTGATTGGGTTAAATGCAGAGTCAAATTTCGTCTTGTGTGGAAACATGCATAGATGACAAAAATATGACATTATTATTATTATTATTCCATGTGGGCATCTGGAGGAGGCACAGGAAATTCCTCCGGTTTGCCTTCAAAGGGAAAGCTTATGAATACAAAGCCTTACCCTTGGGTTTGAAGACTGCTCCTCGTACATTTACTAAATGTCTGGATGCAACCCTGACCCCTCTTAGGAATCAAGGAGTCAGGATTATGAACTACCGGGATGACCTCCTGGTTTCTGGCCGGAATCAGAATGCAGGCCCAGTCACACTCCTGCAGGGTGATCTCTCACCTGGAGTCTCTCGGTTTTGTCATAAACCTACAAAGGAGTGCCCTGACCCCATCACGGATTACCATATTTCTGGGAGTGCAGGTCTACACCATCCGATACAGGGCATGGTTCTCAGAGGAACGTGTTTCCTTGATTCGCCGTTGCCTGGCAAAGTTTAAACTGAATCAACGGATTCCCCTGTAAACGTGCCAACGCCTTTTAGGCCTCTTGGCGGAAGCCATACCCTGTGTGCCACACGCATTGCTGAAGATGCGGGCCCTGCATGTATGGCTAAACCAACAAAAATGACCTGCCCCCGTCTGGGTGAGCAGGAAAGTTTAGAATCATTTCAAAGTGCCTGAGGGCCCCGGAACTTTGTAGGGACCTGTCTGTGTTCACGGAAGGGGTCCCGTAAGGTAGGGTGTCATCCCGTGTGGTCATCACGACGGACACCTCAGAAACAGGATGGGGAGGCAGTCTGCAGAAATCAGAATGCCCGAGGCCGCTGGAATGAGCAGAAAGCAAGATTGTACATCAACTTCCTGCAGATGTGGGCCGTATTCCTGTAAGCAAAATACTTCTTTGGTAAAGGTCTGATTGCGAGACAGCACGTCCTGGTGTAATCAGATAACAAAACCACGGTGTCCTTCATTGACTGGGAAGAAGGGACGAGATCCCAAGCCCTCTTCAGCCTGACACAGAGGATGCTCACATGGTACGCTCCAGGATTATTGTCGCTCAGGGCGACTCATGTTCCGAGTGAACTGAGTTACGGAGCGAATGCCCTCTCAAGAGGGCCTCTTTTGGAGTCAGAATGAAGACTGAACCCACGAGTCGTGGATCAGGTCTGGTCACGGTTTGGAAGAACCTCGGTGGACTTGTTCCCATGCAGAGCCAGTTCACAATGTGACCTCTACTTCTCAATGTTCAGGGATACCATGGCAGTTGCCTTCTTACAGAGACCTGCTGACTCAGGCACGTGGGCAGCTTCTACACCCACGTCCGGAGCTGTGGCAGCCTTCAGCCTGGCCACTGAAGGGAAATGGCTGAGGGCCTAAGGCCTGATTGTCTTTGTTCCAACAACAACAACAGCATACACAAGGGACACCCTTGGTGTTTATGTTTACTTGGGAGATGCTTCAGTGGAAGGGTTCCCCTCTCCTCTGACAGTTCTCCAACATCAGGATGGGCCTCTTTGACAGTCCTAGTAGTTGTCTGTTCAAGAAGCAGATGAGGGACTCGTGCGTGCCCCTTGTACATAAATTTTTCCCCTGGGGACCTGGAAGGTTACCCTGTGCTTGAACTGGGTTTTCTACCTCCACATTGCCATCTGATTGCCAGTGGCGTAATAGGTCCCTTGCTCTTTTCCTCCTGCTTCTCAAGATTTCCAGGGAAAAAGGAGATGATGAGTAATCACACTAGCAGAGGACACTTATGCTGTCTCTAGCTGGTGTTTTCATCTATGTGTCCAGTGGTAACATCAGGCTGATGTTTCTACATGTGGCATTTTTCTTCTCAGGCTGTGCTCTCTACATACCTTGTGGAGAGCGGCTGGGAAATGCCTGCCGTATTAAGGCAGATGTTCTCACATGCATTTTGCTGAGCATTTCAAGGGCGTGAATGAATTACGTTCCCATAGCAATTGTGTTGCACTGAGAGACCAGACTGAAAGGGAACTGAAAGTTATGCACCATAACTCATGTTCCCTGAAGGAAGGGAACGAGGTGCAACACAGCTGGCCCTTTCAATGCTGAAAGCTCGGTGAAGTGCATTTTAGAGAAAGATGGATGGGCGTCAGCCGCTTAAA
The DNA here is from genome assembly GCA_038048925.1 of Garcialebias charrua. NCBI lineage: Eukaryota > Metazoa > Chordata > Actinopteri > Cyprinodontiformes > Rivulidae > Garcialebias > Garcialebias charrua. The sequence continues at coordinate 13,830 of JBBPBX010066044.1, read as the reverse complement.
TACCCAGAGGGCGGGGCCTCTGGCGCGACGCTGATGCCATCGCCGTAAAGGCGTGAGTGTATGACTTCAGGTAACCGCGCGGAGGCGCTGATTCCCATAGCAATCGTGTTGCACCTCGTTCCCTTCCTTCAGGGAACATGAGTTATGGTGCATACATTTCAGTTTTTGGTCCACAGCAATTGTTACTTGTTCAATAAAATCCACAAGTGCCATGGATGTTGAATTTTTTGCCCTGAAACCATATTGGCTATTGGTAAAAATATTTTGTTTTTCAATAAATTGGTCTAATCTGTTACTAAATAATTTCTCCAATATTTTAGAAAACTGTGATAACAAGGATATCTGTCGATAATTATTAAACTCACATTTGTCACCTCCTTTAAACAGAGGTACCATCTTGGCCACCTTCATTCTGTCAGGAAATACTCCTTTTGTAAATGATAAATTGCATATATATGTAAATGGTTCGATTACATGACCCAGTATGTGCTTTATAAACATCATATCCATATCCATATAATCCTTTGATCTTTTGTCCAAAAATTTATTAACCACATTCATTATTTCATATTTATCAGTTCCATGCAGAAACATACTTTCAATGTAAAACATCAATTAAATAGTTCACATCATTATTCACCTTAGGTATCGTTGCAGCAAGGTTGGTTCCAACGTCAACAAAGTAATGATTAAATCCATTTGCAATTACATTTTCATCGTATACTTTCTTGTTATCCATTGTAAAGGTTTGTGAAATGCTTGTTTTATTTGTATTTTTTGTAAAGCATTATTCACTACCCGCCATGTAGCTTTCATGTCTCCATTACTTTTATTCAATAAGTCACTATAATATTCTTTCTTATGTTTTCTTATAATCCCAACTAATTTGTTTTTATATTGTTTATATCTATCTTCAGCTTCTCGTGTTCTACATTTCAGGAAACATGAGTACAAATAGTTTTTCTTTTTACAAGCATTTCTCAATCCCTTCGTCATCCATTGCTGGTCAACAACTTTCTTCTTAGTGTAATTTTTTATAATACAATTTTTTTTATATAAAGCTTCAAGGATATTCATGAATGCATCATATGATTTATTTACATCATCAACATAAACACTATCCCAGTTTTGTTCAATTAAATCATCTTTCAACTTATCTAAAGCTTTCTTAGATGTGTTTATTATTTTTGTTGTACATGGGATTATTTTTTTGATTGATTTAAACTTCTTGTAGATTGTAAACACCGGTAAATGATCACTAAGATCACTCATTAAGATACCACCAGTCACATTCCCATTTGTGGCATTTGTAAAAATATTGTCAATTATAGTTGCACTGTGAGACGTGATTCTTGTTGGCTTTGAAATTAAATGGTAAAGATTTAGGGAATGCATTGAGTCTATAAATGAACCAACATTGTTTGAATCTTTCTGTATTCCCAAATCAATATTAAAGTCTCCACAAAGAAAAAATGTTTTATTGCATCTCTTGTCAAATAGTTCAATAGTTTTATCTGTGAATGACTGAAAATTTGATCCATGTATACACACACTAAAAACACTAAAAAAACAAACACATTTTAATAACAATTTTGCAATGTGCAATTTTGTGCATTATCATATTTTGTTGCACATGAGACAATGTTTTAATCAGCAAATAAAATCAATCAGTGAAGCTTGCTAATTCATTTAAACAGCACTTCCTTTACTGTTTTTAATAGAATTCACTGGAATAAAATAAAATCAGAATCTAAGACAACTAAATAATAAACAAACATGTAAGAGCAAAGCTGAAATGTTCAAATACTTCATGTCAGTTTCACATGAATTGCCACTAACATTCAGGTTTAGATGACAAAACAACAATTTGTCCTCCTTCAAAGTGACATTTGGTAAAAACAAGTGTCCCACCTAAACTGATGGACTTTTCAGCTCAACATTAGCTGTTTTGTTAAACATTTTCTATTTTGATGGCTGTCTGATAGTTGAATTGTTTTCTTGGATGCTAAAAATATCCAAAACAATTTCTCCTTTGTATTGTCACAAATTCCCGCTCTGAGGCTTCACCTGAGGACATGACCGACTGAAATGTGATCTTAAGGAGGTTATCTGTTTGAGAACAGGTTGGTAAAAATGTTTAACTTTTTTGTTCTTTGCATTTTTTCTTCATAGAAAGAGACACATGACTTGATGGTAGATGTCTTTCTAAAAATTGTATATTTATAAATCTGTTTTTCAACTATAATAAATGGTAGACCATAATTATGCCTCGTTTGTGTGGGGGTGGTGGTGTTGGTTTCAGTTAAAATACCTAATGAACCACTGAATGATGTCAATGATGGATTTTAAAGTACATCCATGTACTTCAACAACTGATTAAGGTTAAGTTGACCAAATTCAATACAGTTATAAAAAACTACTAACGTCAGCCAGCCCAAACTGGCTATAGGTCAGACATTTTTAATATATCAAGCTACTTATTGATGTGATAATTGCTGGAAGTCATACAATCTGTCCAGTGGTTCATAAGATATCTCAAAAATAGAAAAACGCCAACAGTTAATGCCAAAGATTTCTGCCAACATGTCTCAGTGGGAATTACTTGGAGGATGTCTGTCAACTACAACCACACCAGATATTAACTCAGTATCTTTAAAACTTATGGTGTTACATGGAATTTTCCATATTGGCCAGTTATGCTGTTCTAACAGGTGTGGACCTTGTTTTATGACACTAGTACTGGGTGAGATATATGGAACAAACAAAACCAAAAAAAATCCTGAGACTGAGAAAATTGCAAAACGGAACAACATTCATCGTTGAACAAAGAAAATTCACAGTTACATCCAGATAAGAGGAGAGTCAGGAGTATAGGACTGATGGTAGAAACTCTAAATGTAGAGACAATGCTATGCACAAAAAAAGTGCAGGCTGGCCTGATGCAGAGAAGGATGAAACCAAGTGGAGGGGCAGAAAGTATCACTGTGGCAGTGTTACAAATGATTTACCATTGTGTGGTTAATAGGAATGAAGTAGGGCTGGTCTTGAAAGAAAACTTCGCAAATAATGTAGTTGAGGTGAAAACAGCGTCAGTAAAGTTTATGTGTCTGATGGGAGAAGTAGAAGGTCAGACACAGAATGTCAGTGGTTTTGCTCCACAGGTTGAATGTGATGTAGAGTAGAAAGAGAAAATCTGAAATGATCTAGACCAGGGGTCTGCAACCTTTATGATCAAAAGCCTTATAAAGCAAAAAATATCTAACATTTTTTTTATATTTATTGATACTATTATTTAAGACAAATGAAAAGACCAGATACTTGTAAAGAGGTGGGGAAAGTTTTTTAAATTAAAAAACAAAACAAACTACAAGCTATGCAGACCTATGTATTTTTTTAATTGTGGAAAAAAATAATTAAGCATGGAAATAAAGCAAAAGGTAAAGTGAGTATTTGCCAAATAAATGACATGAAAACAGCTAAAACTAGTATTTTTGTTGGTGTTCGTATAACAACCAATAAACTTCAGTTTAATGATAGTCAAAGCTTGAAAGAGCCGCTGTGGAGGAACCAAAGAGCCGCATGTGGCTCTAGAGCCGCAGGTTGCAGACCCCTAACTCAATAAAAAGTATTCTCTGAGAAAGTGATGATGGAAGCAGACTTGAATGGGCACATTGGTAATGGAAAGAGAGGAGATTAGGACATGATGGGCAGGTCTGGTATCAAGGAAAGCAGCCAGAAAAGACAAATGGTAATGGATTTTGCCAAGAGAGTGTTATTGGTTGTAATCAACACCTATTTTCAGGATGGAGTACCATTTCAGGAGTAACTTGTGACAATACGGTAGCAACAAAGATCAAACAATAATGTTTACAAGACAGTTGTGAGACCAGCTATGGTGTATGGTTTACAGATAGAGACATTAACAACTAACGTGACAGAGCGGAAGATGTTGAGGTTCTCCTTGGTAGTGACACAGATGGATATGATTAGGGATGAGATAAACAGTGGGACAGCACAGGTTGAAAAACTGGGAGATAAACTTAGAGAGGCCACACTGAGATGGTTTGGACATGTCTAGCGAAGGGACAGTGGGTACATTGGTAGAGGGATGTTATAAGTGCAGCTGCCAGAAACAAGAACAAATGTTTATGTTTATGTTTATTAAATTTTAACTTTTAACTTCATTCTCCAAACCATTCCATAATCCAATTCCCTGGATTGAGGTAGACCGTTCCTTCAAACTGAATTTTGGTTTTACAAATATGTCTGTCCCCTTAAGATTATAACAACTTTGTCTCTTAACAAAATGCATTTGATATTTAAAGGTAGTGCGTTATTCTGAGCCCTATACATAACTGATAAAATATTATAATCTACCGGATCATGGAACTTCAATAACTTCAGATGATAAAATAATGAACTTGATGGATGACAGTAATGTTTTCAAGTGATAATTCTTACAGCTCTTTTCTCTAATAAAAAAACAGGCTTTGTAATTGTTTTACACGCTTTCCCCCAAACATCAATACAATAAATTAAGTGTGGAACAATGATTTTGTTATACAACAAATACAGAGCTTTATCATTGAATAAGTCTCTGACTTTGTACAGTACTGCAATATATTTAGCTATTTTTATTCTTACAGAATTTATGTGTTGTTTCCATGTCATGAATGTAGGATTCACAACAAAGGCCATGGGGGAGATATATGGATGTAGTTAGAGGGAACAAGGAGATGTAGTGCGGACAGAGGATGCAGATGACAAAGTTACATGAATGAATATAATCAGCTGTGGCATCCTCTGAAGAGTGAACTGCAGAAAGAAAAATGAGAACCGTCTCAGCTGCTGTATTTATTATGGGTGTGGCGGTCAAAAAAACACAATTTAGCAAAACAGAAACATCTACAAAAACTAGTTGCAAAGAAATTGTTTTTTTCAATATGGTCTAAAACCTGGGTGTTTGCACAGAAAAAAATGTTGTTATTTATATACAGTATTTTTGGCCCAAAAGTTGCACCGCCCAATAAGTCGCATTGTCTAATTATGTCCAATATATTGGAAAAATCCATAAATATGTCAATTTGCCTTATAAGTCGCACCTACGTCACCGCTGACAACCTGGAAATGTGGGCCGGTGTTTTGCCCTGCTGCAAATGGCGGCCACAGGAGCATGCAGGAAGGACTTTAACAAGATTAACACTTAAAACAATTATTTGTTTGCTGAAAATTATAGCAAAGATGTGTCTGAGCTGAACTTTTCCTTAATAAATGAACGTAATATTGAAATGAGCTGGATTTAAAAATTAGTTTTGCTACGTGCAAAACCTGCACCTGCACGGGTGGGAACGCTGAATTCCTTTAAAATTTAGCAAGATAAACACCTAAAAAGAATTTGTTAGCTGACATTATAGTAAAAGTGTGTCTCAGTTTAACTTTTCTTAATAAATGTATCAAATCAGCTGAATTTAAATAGTTTCGCTACGGCAGCTCAACAAAACGAGCATGCACAGCAACAGACATGCAGTGCAGCCAACAGGCCTGCATCTATTTTAAATTTAAAAAGATAAACACCTAAAAAAAATTGTTAGCTGACATTGTAGTAAAAGTGTGTCTCAGTTTAACTTTTCTTAATAAATGCACTCAGACGGTTAAAACATGGTAAAATGACGCAAACGAAATAAAGCGGCTTTAAAATTACTACACGCTCACCTGCCCATAATGATGACAGAAACACCTATTTATTGTGTGGTTTTTTATTCAAAACCATTGAACTCCATCTTCTGTGTCGCTGGCAAAGAGTCCTGCCAGCGATTGAGGAAGGTTATTCAGCGCTGCTTCATCCTCTTCCTCGTCGGGGCTGCTCGAGTCATCCTCCACCTCAGCTGCTCCAAGCTCCAGCTCCAGCTGCGATCCCAGCCTTTCTGAACCCCGCCTGGATCGTTTTTTTTTTGGTCACAGAGGTCCACGCTTTGTCGATCCAACCGAGGACCTGCTGAAAGGTGTCGTGGCGCATACGTCCCTCAGAGGCGGTCCTAGCCTATTTGGCGCCCTGTGCGAGCAACCCCAATGCCCCCCCCCGGCTAGGTTGCCAGTGGGGGTCCTCTCCCAGAAAATTTTGAATAAAATAGATGCCATTTCCTGCATTCTGGTGTATTTTAATGGGTTGTTCAACATCTAGTTTTACCTACATATATAAACTATTCAATAAGTATTTAGAGTTAATGGCAGAACAAGAAGTAGCCTGAGACAAACATGTAGCATTAACACATTATGAACATTATTCAAGAATTGTTTCTATAAGAACATTATCAAATATTTTATAAAGTATGTGGATACTAGCAATACTAGCATTGTAAGAGGGGGCAGTTGAACACGGAGGCCTCCACCTCTGTTTAATGATGGACGGTTTCTTTTCACAAAGATGGCTCCTTTACTCCTCTCTCAAACCATTGTTCCTCTCTATCAAGGAGGAATCATGACTGAGTTTATCACAGCTCCTCAGACTGAAGAAGTCTTTTTGATACAAAGAAGAATCTGTCCAGAGGACTACATTTACGGTATTGAGCCTGCAGCAGGACAATAATCTGTAAAGATTTAGCACATTTGATATGGAAAACACATTTTGACTTAACCAATTAATATATTTTCAGTGGCAAAATATGCAGGTTTATTTCATATTACTTTCATACCATTCCCTTTCATTGCTTTATGTATTTATTATCTTACTTTTAATGATAACAATATAACGAGTCACTACTGTCATTTAGAAAGTGTTTATATTGGAACTAATGCTTGTTTACACACAGTTACAACAGCTCACCTGTTCCTTCATACTGACAGGAACAATCCTCTCATCACGCCTGGCTCTGCTCCTGACACTAAATCACATTTAAAAAATTGTCATAACTCAACACAAATCTCCCCTTTTTACAAAGCCTTATGATCAATTCAGGCCAATTTCATTAAAGGGTTGAATCATCTAACATCTCAGGGCACTTTTCATATAGAGCAGGTCTTCACCAGACTCATACTCTTCATTATATTATTATTATAATATTCAGTTAATGAGTAATCCTACATGTCCACTCTGGGCTGCTGCATGTTGGAGCAGAGCTGCATCTTGCTTCTGACTCTTAAAGGCTACAAGACAAAGTTTCAGTTATGTGGCATTGCATCATAATATTATTTATATTATATAGCAGTATGTTATGTCACAATGCCACACACCATAAAATTCATTGACTTGATAATTAACTTGAACGGTGTTTTGCAGGCAAAGTTCAACACAATGGCCCTCATTCACGAAAATGTTCGTATTTTTATCCTAAATTACTCCTACTTTTGTTCGTACACACATGAATACATGTTCGTACGAACATGCCATGTCAGATTCAACAAAGTCTTCTATCCTGAGGAAACGTGTGTAAATGGGTTGTTTAAATATGATAAATCCCACCTGTTCTAAACAGCTGCGCGTGCACGCGAGAGGTTATTTACATAATTCCCACCCCTCAAAACACCATATAAGGCCACGTTTCCTGCCTTCTGACAGCAGGAAGTGTCCATTCATTCAAACTCAAGAAGTAAAAGGAGGAACTTCACGCGTTCGGAGATCTGCTCTCAGTCGCGCTGTGGCTACCCCCCACCCCCCGCAAGTGTCGGATGGTCAAATATCTTTAATTTTAGTGTACTGTGTTACATTATAGTTTCACTTATTCAGAAGAGCTGTGGCGCACCGCTACCCCCCACCCCCCCCGCAAGTGTCGGATGTGTTTTTGAACAGAAGCATTTTAAAATGTCTCGAAACTACAGTTAACTTCATATTAATATTGTAGTGCATATGTTGTGTGTCCCGTGGGTCGTACAGTATCAGAAATCAAGAATAAATGGTTTGATCTGAAAATGGCTTCAAACAAACGTCTCGCCGCAGCACGGACAGGAGGAGATCAAGGAATAGTCTGCGAGATGGATGGACAATAAATGCCACGCTGCAAGACGCGTGCCAACATGTTTTGCAGCACAAATGGGTCATGCGCGCACCTCCTGGTCAGCGCGCAACCACATTCTGCAGGTTATATTTCGAATCAGATATAATAATCAATTGCTCCGATGGTGTTTGGCACAAGATCAGTCTTAATTCGTACTTGTTCTGCGGCGGTGTATGGGGATTTTATGTACCTGGGTGTTAATATGAGGAGCGGCTTTGATGACCAAGGGGAGCGCACGACTCACTGAAGCCTGCGCGACACACCAAATTACACTTAAAATTATAATTCTAATTCAAACAGAATAACCTATTGTCAAGAATAATTATGGTGCGTGATTTTTTTAAACCCAAAATATTTTCTAAATAACGAAATATGAAGTTATTAGTTAGGGAAATCCATCTGGATAACAGCGGACCGACTGCTCCTAAAATATACGACAGGTCCGGACCACTCGTAAATTTTGTTCGTATCTGAAAAAAATCCTAGGATACGAAAACATTGTTGAATGCCACAAATGATCCTAAATCACTCGTACGCACAGTTTAAGAACAAATCTGTGCGTACGAACGGTTCGTGAATGAGGGCCAATGTCTTACCCGTTTAATTGTCCTCATTTACAAACTGCAGCTGTTTGAATGAAACATGTGTCAATGTTTGTACATTTAGCTGCGTCTGTTTCCAGAGCCTTTCTCTTTTTAATCCTTCTCTTCGCCACTCCTGCTTTTTCTACCTTCAATCTTTCCACTGACCGCACTTACATGTCACCTCCGGGCACGTAACAAAAACGAAACTAAAAGTAGATGCGGGGTGGCCCCCGTAGCTGCTGCGGCGATAAACTGATGACATGTGATTAAATGAGGGGCGGGGCGGCCCAGGAGCAGTGCAGTAGTGGTGTTCTGTGTTATATGTTGTTTAAAAAAGTTGTAAAAGATTTAAAAAAAAAATAAACGAGGAGCGGCGTCTCCTCTTCTTCTTCTTTTTTCTTTTTCCTAAACTGCGCAATGTTATGCCGCCTGCTGGAAAACTCTAAAAAAAATCTACCTCTCACAGGGGATCAACCAGTTTGCTGATGACAGCCAAAACCAGCTGCTCACATGATCAAGGAGGACCATCAGGGAGTCCTCGACTTACGAACGAGTTCCGGACCTAAGGACCGTTCGTATGTCGAAAATGACGTAAGTCGGATCACATACAAAACAAAAAATATTATTTTTATTTTTATAAATGAATACATGTACAGTACTGTACAGTCACCAAGCACTTAGCCTATCCTAACACAGTTTTTAAAGATGAAGGAGTGAGTTGAATTGTCTCCCTTTCACATAAAGGGAGCTAGCTCCCTTTATGTGAATGGAGCCTGCTAGGGAGGAGGGAGACAATTCAACTCACTCCTTCATCTTTAAAAACTGTGTTAGGATAGGCTAAGTGCTTGGTGACTGTACAGTACTGTACATTTATCTATTTATTAAATATATTTATTTTATTTTATAAATAGATAAATGTACAGTACTGTACAGTCACCAAGCACTTAGCCTATCCTAACACAGTTAAGGAGTGAGTTGAATTGTCTCCCTCCTCCCCAGCAGGCTCCATTCACATAAAGGGAGCTACTTTCACTTTATGTGAAAGGGAGACAATTCAACTCACTCCTTCATCTTTAAAAACTGTGTTAGGATAGGCTAAGTGCTTGGTGACTGTACAGTACTGTATATGTATTCATGTATTCATTTATAATTTTTTTCTTTTTTTAATGGCGTTCGTAAGTCTGAGTTGCCGTAGGTCGGGGACTCCCTATATTGTTGATGTTTGGGGGAAAGTGTGTAAAACAATTACAAAGCCTATTTTTGTATTACAGAAAAGAGCTGTAAGAATTATCACTAGAAAACATTACTGTCATCCATCAAGTACATTATTTTATCCACGGAAGTTATTGAAGTTCCATGATCTGGTAGACTATAATATTTTATCAGTTATGTATAGGGCTCAGAATAACGCACTACCTTTAAATATCCAAATGCATTTTGTTAAAAGACAAAGTTGTTTTAATCTTAAGGGGACAGACATATTTGTAAAACCAAAATTCAGAACTAGTTTGAAGGAACGGTCTACCTCAATCCAGGGAATTGGATTATGGAATGGTTTGGAGGATGAAGTTAAAAATTAAAATTTAATAAACATAAACATTTGTTCTTGTTTCAACCTGTTCTCAAACAGATAACCTCCTTAAGATCACATTTCGGTCGGTCATGTCCTCAGGTGAAGCCTCAGAGCGGGAATTTGTGACAATACAAAGGAGGAATTGTTTTGGATGTTTTTAGCATCCAAGAAAACAATTCAGTTATCAGACAACCATCAAAATAGAAAATGTTTAATTTATCTTTATTTACTGTGTGGTTTGGAATTTGGATCTGATGTGTCTTTTTCATCCTGTGTGTTTCTCAACTTATGAAGTTTTCTTTGCTTGACTTTGGGTATTAGTACAAATGCTTTTTGTTCCTACAATTGGTGCAGCTTTGACTATCAATTAAGGAAAATATGGCAAAAAGGGAAAATATGTATTTGTTAAATCTACAAAACTCACAATGAAACAACTGTTTTGTTCTTTTTCAGTAGCTGAAACACAAAAAAGCTGCATCAGCTGTTTGCTCTGCTCCTTCTGACTACCTGCAGGTTATTTAAATCTCACTCAGCAGGTTTGATTTCATCATGCTGTACGTTTCACTGTGCTGCCACCGCGGCTGCCTAAATCTAATATGGATGCCCAACGGAGTGTGGCGGCGCTTCACAAGGTGCAGCAGTGCATCTTGGGAGGTCCTGGATTACTTCACAGTCACTTTACCCACTGTGTCATCGTGTGTTCACTTTGTGATTCATCTGCTCTGTATTATTTAATCTCAGCCCACTGACACTGCAGGAGTCGGTGTGTCTGAAGCTTCTTCAGACAGCGACTGCAGGAATTTATCACCAACTGGCTGCTTGCAACAAAGAAAGAAATAAAAAAAGAAAGAGAGAATGACTTGAGCTGTTTACAGACTGCAGACTAACATAACCTGTCTGGTGTCAACCACTGTGTTAAAATGGCCACTGAACATATATACTATAGACACTATATATACATATATATACACACTGTATATATATATACTAGGTAACCCCCGACCTACGTACGAGTTTGGGACCTAAGAACCGTTCGCAGCTCGATCCGTTCGTAGGTAGGGGGTGAAAATTATATTAAAAAAAAAATTATTCATTCATTCATTCATTCAACCTTTATTTATCATGCTAACGGAGCGCGCACACACATTAAATGTACAGTAGTGTACTGTAATGTTAAACATTGCTATTCACATTTACAGAATAAATAAAAATATATTTTCTTACTTTGAGATGGTCAAAGCCGACATCTTAGGTTGCCATGCGTTGATTGTTGTCGGGGCCGAGCAGCGCGGCGGCCGGCCAGTGAACCACCGCAGCTGCTCCAGACCTGTGTTAGCTAGCTGGCTAGCTTCTGCTAGCCAAGCCATGAGCTGGTGTTGGAGCGGCGGCGCGATCAATCTGTAGCTCCTGCTCCAGCCTGAGACGTCCACAGAGCTCACAGAGACGTTTCCAGCTCGTAATTAATCCATATGAAGCCATCCTGGTCACCAGTCTTCGGCCGGCTACCGTGTTAGCTCCCGTGTTAGCTTCTGGAGCTAGCCAGGCCGGAGGTGTAGCCAGGCCGGCCGGAGGTGTTCGCACGGCGGCCTGGCACGATCACCGATAAATCCGCTGCTGCCTGAGACATCCACAAAGTTCACAGAGACGTTTCCAGCTCGTAATTAATCCATATGAAGCCATCCTGGTCACCAGTCTTCGTCCGGCTCCCGGGCAGCTAACCTAAAATGGCGTCCGGTGTTCTGTGACCGGAGACCCCAGTGACTGAACCTAAAATGGCGTCCGCCGTCCGGTGTTCTACATTAATTTGTGACCGTGTAAACTGAAGACCTACTTCCTGTTGCCCAAGATTGCTCAGAAATTGCTCAAAAATGATCAGAAATGATCTTTTTTATCATAATTATTATTTATAAAGCCTTTAAAACAACCAGAACATGAAATTAAGAACATTTAAACACAAAAACACACAAAAAAAAAAAATATATATATATATTTTTTTTTTAATACAGTAATTTCATATTTTTATTAAATATGATATGTTCGTAGGTCCCGTGGTTCGCAGGTCGATGGGGTCGTAGGTCGGGGGTCACCTGTATATATATATATATATATATATGTATAT
>JBBPBX010066043.1:0-19780 GCA_038048925.1 Garcialebias charrua | reverse complement strand
AAAACAGTAATAACATCTAGAATTAACTAAGAAAAACATCAACTAGTAATACACTAAGCCTAATATAGTGGGAATAAACAGCAGCACGAACATGAGTTTGTATGAGCAGATGGTCACAGATGAACACAGCAACAAGAAAACAGATCAGCATCAGTATGATGTGATATTTTGCAGTGTTTATTTTTTATTTTATTTTTATTTATTCATGAGTCTAACAGCCTCAGGGTAGAAGCTGTTCCTCAGTCTAGTGGTTCTACACTTGATGCTCCTCAACCTCCGTCCTGAGGGGAGTGGGGCAAAGAGTGAGTGTGCTGGATGAGTGAGGTCTTTCATGATGCAGGTGGCTCTTTTCCTGCATCTGGAGGTGTAAATGTCTGTGATGGTGGGGAGACTGACTCCAACAGACTTCTGTGCAGCCTTCACCACTCTCTGTAGAGCTTTCCTCTCTTCAACTGTGCAGCCTCCATGCCACACGTTGATGCTGGAGCACAGGACGCTCTCCACTGCACACCTGTAGAAGGAGGTGAGGACTGGGCTGCTCAGACCAGCACGTCTCAGCCGTCTGAGGAAGTAGAGTCTCTGATGACCTTTCTTGATCAGGCTGGTGGTGTTGTTGCTCCAGCTGAGGTTATCATTCATGTGTACACCCAAGTATTTGTAGCTGGAGACCACTTCCACTGCAGATCCACCTATTTTCAGTGGGGCATGGGTGTGTTTGTTCCTTCTGAAGTCCACAATCATCTCCTTTGTCTTCTTCACATTCATGTGAAGATTATTCTCTTTGCACCAGCTCTCCAGATGTTCCACCTCCTGTCTGTAGCTGGACTCATCATTGTTTGTGATGCATCCCACCACCGCTGTATCATCTGCAAACTTAACAATATGACAGCCTGGAAGTGTGGCTGTACAATCATATGTGAGCAGAGTGAACAGAAGGGGGCTCAGCACACATCCCTGAGGAGAGCCAGTGCTGAGGGTTATGGTGGAGGAGGAGAAGTTGTGGATCTTCACGGACTGTGGTCTGTCTGTTAAGAAGTCTAGTACCCAGTTACAAATAGAGGGGCTTAGTCCAAGTGTAGATAGTTTGTCTATCAGAGTTTGGGGGATCATGGTGTTGAAGGCAGATGTGAAGTCCACAAAGAGCAGACGCACGTATGAGTCCTTCTGATCCAGGTGGGTGAGAGCAGTGTGGACCACAGAGGAGATGGCGTCCTCTGTTGATCGGTTCTCACGGTATGCGTATTGATGAGGGTCCTCGTTGATGTTGACGGTTGCCTTGATGTGGGACATGACCAGTTTCTCAAAACATTTAGCGACTATCGGGGTGAGGGCCACTGGTGTGTAGCATTCAATGTGTGTAGCACTTTGAGATTTTCACTGAATGTGTGTAGCATTCAATGTGTGTAGCACTTTGAGATTTTCACTGAATGTGTGTAGCATTCAATGTGTGTAGCACTTTGAGATTTTCACTAATGAAAAGTGCGTTATAAATTGAATTCATTATTATTATTATTATTATTCAAATATCTCTTTGAATGAAATAAAATCATTTACAGGTAGAAATCTGTCATACTGGCAGATATAAATGTATGTTTTTGTTATTTTGTGCTGCTACAGCTTTTAAATACCACTCTTCTGACTATAACAAAGTTACTTAAAGACTAAACCATCATTTCAGTGTCATCGTAGAGAACTTTGATTTCTGTGATCACATTTTGACTCTTGAACATCACGCTGAGGTCACACAGAGGTCAAACTGTCTTCCAGGACTTCCTCTTAACGAACTGCTTGTAGTTTTCATGTCACTTCCTGTTTGAGTCGAGCCACAGGTAAAGATGTTGCTGAAACATTTGGGTAAAACTTTACACCTCCACATTTTCAGTGAGTGGTGCTGAACTGGTACCAGAACCAGAATCACTGTCTGACTTGTTGTTTCCACAGAATGTAAAGATTTCATCCTGGTTTTTATATTCACATCACAGATGCAGGAACCAGGTAAACTGTTCTCTGAGGTTTCAGCTGTTTGGATGCTTTTGTTTTGACGCAGGAGGAAAAGGTGGCCGCGGCGCCCCTCGGCTGACGGACTTTGAGATCCCCACCTCGTTCTGGTACGAGCTGAAGAGTCTCACCGAGACCTTGATGGAGAACGTTAACTGTAAGTCACATTTATGAGCCTTTCACTCTCAACCCTCATCATTTAAAGAGTTTAGAGGAGTTTTTTATTAGGGATACACGATATTGGATTTTTGGCCGATATCCAATATGCTGATATGTTAAAACGTTTTTGACAGATAACCAATGTTGATACCAATATTTTATATACTTTCCTTTGTCAGAACATATTCCTCTTATTTAGGCTGTATTTGCTACAAAAACTGCAATAGCTGTAAGAGCTGGTGACATATATTCAGTAACAGCCATATGATATGCATAGCACTTTGACTTATAGTGAGGAAAATAAGTATTTGAACACCTTGCAACTTTGCAAGTTCTCCCACTTAGAAATCATGGAGGAGTCTGAAATTTCATCTTAGCTGCATGTCCACTGTGAGAGACATAATCTAAAAAAAAAAAATCCAGAAATCACAATGTATAATTTTTTTTTAAATAATTTATTTGTGTGTTAGTGCTACAAATAAGTATTTGAACACCTGCCAATCAGCAACAATTCTGGCCCTCAAAGACCTGCTAGTCCACCTCTAAAAAGTCCACCTCCACTCCACTTATTCTAAATTAGAAGCACCTGTTTGACGTTGTTAGCTGCATGAAGACACCTGTCCACCCCACACAATCAAGACTCCAACTACTAACATGACTAAGACCAAAGAGCTGTCCAAATACACCAGAGACAAAATTGTAGACCTCCACAAGGCTGGAAAGGGCTATGGGGCAATTGCCAAGCAGCTTTGTGAAAAAAGATCAACTGTTGGAGCAATTATTAGAAAATGGAAGAAGCTAAACATGACTGTCAATCTCCCTCGGACTGGGGCTCCATGCAAGATCTCACCTCGTGGCATATCGATGATCCTAAGAAAGGTGAGGAATCAGCCCAGAACTACACGGGAGGAGCTGGTCAATGACCTGAAGAGAGCTGGCCCCACTGTTTCCAAGGTTACTGTGGGTAATACACTAAGACGTCATAGTTTAAAATCATGCATGGCATGGAAGGTTCCCCTGCTTAAATCAGCACACGTCCAGGTCCGTCTTAAGTTTGTCCTTGACCATTTGGATGATCCAGAGGAGTCATGGGAGAAAGTTATGTGGTCAGATGAGGCCAAAATAGAACTTTTTTGGTCTTAAGTTCACTCGCCCTGTTTGTAGGACGAATAATGATGAGTACTAGTGATGGCCAAATGAAGAAATAAAGCAGTATTGAACCACTTTGCCAATTGTATTGAACTTGGGTTCATTCATTCAATGGTTCATTTCAGTGACATCTAGTGGTGAAATAGACAACACACACTGTCTGTTTTATATACAGCAAACCCCCTACTTACGACTCCATCGACCTACGAACAACGGGACCTACGAACGTATCATATTTAATAAAAATATGAAATTACTGTATTAAAATTTTTTTTTTTTTTTTGTGTTTAAATGTTCTTAATTTCATGTGTACATCACTTTGTTGCAGCTGTGGTTGTTTTAAAGGCTTTATAAATAATAATTATGATAAAAATGATCATTTCTGATCATTTTTGAGCAATCTTGGGCAGCAGGAAGTAGGTCTTCAGTTTACACGGTCACAAATTAATGTAGAACACCGGACGCCATTTTAGGTTCAGTCACGGGGGTCTCCGGTCACAAATTAATGTAGAACACCGGACGCCATTTTAGGTTAGCTGCCGGGAGCCGGCCTTTGAAGACTGGTGACCAGGATCGCATCATATGGATTAATTACTAGCTGGAATCGCTCTGTGAGCTCTGTGGACGTCTCAGGCTGGAGCAGCAGCTGCAGATTGATCGCCGATCGCGCCGCACCGCCGCTCCAACACCAGCCCATGGCCTGGCTAGCAGAAGCTAGCCAGCTAGCTAACACAGGCCTTGAGCAACTGCTGTGGTTCACTCGGCGGCTGCCGCGCTGCTCGGCCCGACAACAATCATGGCAACGCATGGCAACCTAAGATGTCGGCTTTGACCATCTCAAAGTAAGAAAATATATTTTTATTTATTCTGTAAATGTGAATAGCAATGTTTAACATTACAGTACACTACTGTACATGCTTAAATGTGTGCGCGCGCTCCGTTAGCGGTATTTCCACGACCTACGAACGGAATAAGGACCTACGAACTGGACGCTATTTTCACCCCCTAGCTACGGGAGAATCGAGCTGCGAACAGTTCTTATCTCCCTAACTCGGACGTAACTAGGGGGTCACCTGTACTGTATAAATTCAAAATTATACCAAAACGGACATTTAGACCCCAGACCTAAGAGGGTTAAAACAAGCAACAACAAAGAATTATTATGTACATCATGTATTTATCTATTCTCACCCTCACCGGATCTATACGAAACAAAAGGCTTAAAAAATAAAACAAATGAATACCACAAGGTAGCCTATGCCGCGACCGGGGATTGAACCTGGGTCCTTCGGGTGCCAACCCAGTTCACTGCCTCGACACCATCTTGGCATTTATCCGTTCAGAGTTATCATACATGCACACTTATCCCTATACATAGTGGGTTTGCGAGGGCTGGTGCTATTGTGTGGATTCATTCGGGGACCGAAGCAGTCACTGCTTCATACGTCATCACTTACGTAACTTGCTCTGCCGTAAAGCACGCTTCATAGCAGTGGTTCAAAGAGAACGCAACTTCGAGTTCAAAGCAAGGATCGGAGCTTCGGCGTCAGATTTACATCACTAATGAGTACCATCCCAAGAACACTATCCCTACTGTGAAGCATGGGGGTGGAAGCATCATGCGTTAGGGGTGTTTTTCTGCACATGGGACAGGACGACCGCACTGTATTAAGGAGAGGATGACCGGGGCCATGTACTGTATTGAGATTTTGGGAAACAACCTCCTTTCCTCAGTTAGAGCATTGAAGATTAGCCTGGTTAAAACCAGACCCTTGTCCTTCACTTCGCTTTGTACTAGGGTCTGGGATTTCTCCCATAGACAACGATTTCTCCGGTCGGTTTTTGACCGGACCAATCAGAGAACAGAAGGCGGATTACCGGACCAATCAGAGAACAGAAGGCGGAGTTTTGAACGACGTCGACTGACGTCGTCAGTTAAAATGGCTGCCGCCACGAAGGAATTTTCATGAAAACAAGGTAAAAAACTATTATTTCTTTGCTGAGAAAAAATATATTTCATAGCTGACGTTATATCAGAAGTCAAAGTCAAAAGTCAAAGTCAACTTTATTGTCAGAACTGCAATATGTACAGGACATACACAGGATTGAAATTGCGTTTCTCTCAGTCCCTCGGTGCAACAGTAACCATCTAAACACTAAACACTAAAACATTTAATAAACATAAGCATAAAATAGTAAAAGTGTAACACTGTCCTGAGTTTTTTCATAGTAGTATAAAAGTATGAAAATTTACACCAACACTGAAACACCAAACACCCCTAAAACACCAAACACCCAATGAACATAAGCATAAAATGAAATAATAAAAGTGTAATACTGTCCTGAGTTTTTGCATAGTAGTATAAAAAGTATAAAAAGTATATCTATAAAATAAACTGAAGGTTCTAGCATTGACATTTGCAAAGAGTGGCACAGCAGCATATGAGTTAATGTACACAGTATATGTATGAGGTAGTTGATGTTGGTATAGAGGCAAAGTGGCATATGCAGTAAGGCACATAAGGCACATTTGGCATCCTTATGCTGAATCCTCACCAAACGCATCTTGCGCAGCTGAAGCAGCCACATTACATTGAAAGTCTATGGGGCCGCGCATCTTGGAGCAGCGGGGCGTGACGCGGCGCGCCTTCAGCATTTCAAGCAGCGCAGCAGGACCCGGCAGTCCCTTTTCACGCACGCGCGCAGCCGCGCAGCAGGAAGCAGGAATATGCCTGCTTCCTGCTGCTCGTAGCGTCGCAGCAACCACTCGGGAGAGACTCTGCTATGTGATGACGCAACGACGACGGGACTTTCTGTGGACGAAAACAGCATCCGGTAGGAAAACCTGGCATTTTTAAAGTTGCTGCTGTCCACTCGAGTGTACATCAACCCAAACATAAAAAAACGTTTTAATCTCAACAAAGACTTTTGGAGTTGCAGTTTGGCTCGTAGAAAACCCACTCAAGTGTTAACGAGGCTGACGTGAAGCTGATTTTATCTGCTCGGTGCACAGAAAAACAACACTATCTGACCGGGAAGGGAGCCACACGCTGCTCCCACTGCGCGTCTGCAGTGGAAACAGACATCTGTTGACAAGCAGCAAACACGGTGCGTTGG
The DNA here is from genome assembly GCA_038048925.1 of Garcialebias charrua. Taxonomy (NCBI): domain Eukaryota; kingdom Metazoa; phylum Chordata; class Actinopteri; order Cyprinodontiformes; family Rivulidae; genus Garcialebias; species Garcialebias charrua. The sequence continues at coordinate 13,357 of JBBPBX010066043.1, read as the reverse complement.
GAACTTTTGGATGCGTTCAGTGAGGACCAGGCATTAGATAAGGCTAGTCAGAGAATACTGTATATGTATCAGCAGTAGTGTAGATATAAAAGTAGTGTAAATGTAAACAGTAGTAATAAATGTAAAACAGTAGTAATAAATGTAAACCGTATTAATAAATGTAAACAGTGAATGTAAACAGTAGTATGACTATAGGCAGTAATGTAATACAAACATTAGTGCAAATATGAGAAGTAGTGCAAACTGAATGAGCACATGACCGAGAGTTTAGTGAATAACCCGTTTGATGACACAGAGTCCAGTGTTAAAAACTTTGTGTTGAGTGGTAATGTGTGAGAAAGTTTTTTGTGTTAAGGCAGTTCAAATGGGAGGGGAGGCAGAGCAGGCAGAGTGTTTAGCATTCTGACTGCCTGATGAACAGAGCTGTCTCTCAGTCTGCTGGTTCGAGCCTGGAGACTCCTCAGTCTCCTCCCTGATGGCAGCAGTCTGAAAGCGGCTGTGTAGTGGGTGTGTGGGATCACCTGCCATGCAGAGGGCTTTCCGAGTGAGGCGGTTGCTGTGTAAGTCCTGCAGTGAGGGGAAGGAGGTGCCGACGATCTTCTCAGCTGCTTTCACGAATGTTCCTGAGCTTAACAGTTCCTAAATCAATTCACGAAATGGTCAAATCTGCTGGATTTAAATAGTTTCGGTTTGACATTTTCCAAACAGCCTCGGGTGCGCTACGAAAATAAATGATAAAAAATCGAATTTTATCTCAAATGTTTCATCTAGGCCAACAGTCAGTAAATTAGAGCCATATAATTACACACTGGTAGCAGAAAAAATATCCACCGAGTGGTTTCTGAGCTATTTATCTGATAGCCTGGACCTCGCCAGGCTAAACTAACAAAACTCCGCCTTCTGTTCTCTGATTGGTCCGGTCAAAAATCGACCGGAGAAATCGTTGTCTATGGGAGAAGTCCCAGACCCTAGTACAAAGCGAAGTGAAGGACAAGGGTCTGGTTTTAACCAGGCTAATTTAAGATGGGTCGTGGCTGGGTCTTCCAACATGACAATGACCTGAAGCACACAGCCAGGAGAACCAAGGAGTGGCTCCGTTATAAGCAGATCAAGGTTCTGGAGTGGACTAGCCAGTCTCCAGACCTAAACCCTGCAGAAAATTTTGGGAGGGAGCTCAAACTCCGTGTTTCTCAGCGACAGCCCAGAAACCTGGCTGATCTAGAGAAGATCTGTGTGGAGGAATGGTCCAAAATCCTGCTGCTGCAGTGTGTGTAAACCTGGTGAAAAACTACAGGAAACCTTTGACCTCTGTACATGCAAAAAAAAGACTACTGTACCAAATATTAACATTGATTTTCACAGGTGTTCAAATATTTATTTGCAGCAGTAACACAAATTATTTTAAAAATCATACGTTGTAATTTCTGGATTTTTTATTTTATTTTTTTATATTATGTCTCACAGTTGACATGCACCTAAGATGAAAATTTCAGATCTCTTCATGGTTTCTAAGTTGGAGAACTTGCAAAGTCGCAGGGTGTTCAAATACTTATTTTCCTCACTGTATATTAAATGAAAAGTGTTAAATGTTATTTATTAGGGATGCACCGATAAATCGGCCGGCCGATCGATCGGCTCCGATTTCCTTAATTTGGGGAGATCGGTGATCGGCCGATCTTTAAATGAGAAGCCGATTTTATCTACCGATTTTATCTGCCTCAGCAAAGGTTGGAAAATCCTGAAAATTTAGGGTGCATTTTGATCTTTTAACACCTGAAAATCCGTATCGGCCAAAATCGGAATCGGCAGGTCAGACTTTCTAAAAATCGGTAATCGGTGATCGGCCAGAAAATTGAAATCAGTGCACCCCTATTATTTATTAGTATTAATCACCTGCAATGCTGTTTCATTTGTGGAGGCTTGTTCCAGGTTCCTAGCTGCAGTGTGGGATCTTCTGCATTCCTGTGCATGAAGGACAGACTTTTTAAGTTCAAAGTTTTTGTTTATCCATTGTGCCGTAAGACTAATCATGCTAACGGGGCTAACACAACGTCCAAATATCTGTGGTAAAACTCGCCCAAGTCATGCTATTGGCTATTAGCTTCTCAATGATGTTGGAATTGACTGCTTGTAACTCGGGTAACGTTACATCGGAAAAATATCTCCGACTGGGGACGATGTAGCGAGGCTCAACGTAGTCTATAAATCTTCAGAATCCGACATCCTCACCAACGAAAAATAAAACTTCCACACCGCCAACATTTTTAATTTTCCTCTCTGCCGTGAGATCGGGTAGGCATGAGTGACGTCATCACGTTGCGCTGCCGTTGCAGGCAAAGACGGCGCCTTTTATATTGGTGAGTTATTTTAATGGAATGTCCGATATTGAACTTTAACGCTAATATCGGCCGATACTATGCCGATAATATTGTGCATCCCTAGTTTTTATGGCTTACAGATCACACAAAACAAGTGTGAACTTTTGGAGTCAACCCCTGGAGCCAAGATGGTCTAGTGGCAGGGCTTTTGACTACGGATCCGAAGGTCGCGGGTTCGCGCCCCGGCCACTACCCAGCTTGGGGTGTCTATGAGTGCACACCTATTTCTCCAGCTCCCCGAGCGCTTTCGGGCTGCTCACTGCACCACCTGGTAGGTGGTTGGGTTAAATGCAGAGACGAATTTTGTCTGTGTATGGGAACATACGCAGATGACAGGAATAGACATTATTATTATTATTATTATTATGTCTGTTAACTATGTATATTTTAAACCACTGGACAGATTTCAATTAATTGTTTAAGGAAGTGTTAATTGAGTTTACATCTACCACTCATTAACTTCATGATGGTTGCCAACCTTTTTTCACAGATGATGAACCTTAGCAAACACAAGAACGGCCACAGCTCAGTCAGGTTGGCACATTTTGAACCAAGTCTGGTGGTAGTCGCTCTGAGACAAATTCCCAAAATGTAACCTGAGGGCTAACAGTTCGCACAAGATTTTAGTTCAAATCATGAAAAAAAGAAGAAAAAAAAGGAATGTTGGTTCCAGTTTATTACGTTACAGTCGCTTGTGATGATGGAGGGGACTCAAAAAGACATCGAACCTCAGTTTGTTTTCTGTTGTTTTTGTTTTAGTCTGTTCAGATGAGTTTGTTTTATTAAAACTGGATAAATGGAATGGTGGCGCAGAGGTTAGAGAGGGTGGGCCTGTGATCAAAGGGTCGCCGGTTAGACTCCCTGTACTGACAACATAAAAATGTGGGTGGGATAGGTGAAACACCCACGCCTGCCTCCACCCTCATTTCCCCCACTCTGGGCCCATGAGCAAGGCCCTTAATCCCCACCATCTGCTCCCCGGGACCTTAGATGGCAGCTCTCTGCTCCACATGTGCAATTGGAAAAATGCAGAGAATTAATTTCGCCATTGTGGATTAATAGAGTACAATAAAATAAGAAAGGGTGTTCAGAAAGTGAAACGTCAAACAGCATGCTTTAGATTTATCCAGTTTTAGAGGTTACAAAAACGAATGTAACTGCTTTAACAGCAAAACAGACACCTGTTATAATTACCGTAGTCCCAATGTCAGTTCAACTGGATTTTACCCAAGCTTTTAAAAAGGAACAAAGAAAAGCCAACTGTTTATTTGTCAGCCCACCCCCACCCCCCTGAGTGATTAAATAAAGAAAGTGCTATGTGTTGTCATCATTGTATGTTTCCATACAGTGATGACATTAGTTTTAGAAGCTTTGAAGGCAGCAGAAACTCATAAAGACTATTAATGACAATGGAGGCTACAGATTTCTGCTTCCTCGTTAAATTATCCTCAATCAATCGATCAGTCATCCATCCTCTTGTTCTGGACTCGGGTCTCAGGGGCAGCATTTTGAACAGGGAGGTCCAGACATCGCTCTCCACATCCTCATCTTCCAGCTCTTCTGGGAGGACTCCAAGGTGTTCCCAGACCAGATGAGAGACATAGTCTCTCCGAGGGGTCCTGTGTCTTCTTTTGGGGTCTCCTTCCAGTTGGACATGGAGAAAATGGAATTTTGTGTTCTTGAAATCCTGTGAACCCTGCAATAGTCTCCTCTGGATGTGGAGGGGCAGTGGTTCTACTCTGAATCTCTCCTATAACTGAACATCTCACCCTGTCTCTAAGGGAGAGTCCAGCTACCCTGCAGAGGAAACTCATTTAGATGTCCTGGATCCACAATCTCAATCTTTCAGTCTCTACCCAGAGTTCATGGTCATAGGTGAGGGTAGGTACATAAACTGGCCAGTAAACAGAGAGCTTTGCCTTACAGCTCAGCTCCCTCTTCACCACAACGGACCGGCACAGAGTCCGCAATACTGCAGACACTGCACCAATCTCACACTCCGTTCATCCCTCACTGTGAACAAAATCCAGAGATACTTGAACTCTCATGCTCATTATGTTAATAAATAAAATTAACATTTTTTTTAAAACTGCTGTCATATCTTAGATCTTACTGTTTTTCTTTTACAATTAATGCTTTTGTTGGATGTAACTGGGACCCTGGATACACAATTTTGTTCCACCAACTCTGACTTTGAACAGAACTGATCAGAGTAGTGTCGAAGAGTGAAATACTCTTGTTTACAATATTGACCTGCATCAGTAAACTCTCCTCTGTACTGACACGAAACACTGTGTGCAGCCCAGTTCAGCTCAGAACCAGTTACTTAAACAACAGAAATTGTTGTACCGGTAATTGTTACAAATGACAAATGAAACAGGAGCAAGAAACTCCAAATAGTCAACTCCAAAACAAAGAGTTGTTAAAATGTGTGAATTTGTTACATGATAAACAAAACAACAGTAATTTATTTAAACTGTTGAAGTTAACTGAACACCTGAACGTTACCACCTCAGTCTGCGTTCACTCTGCAGGTGCTGCTGTCACACTGCTCTAAAGGGAGATTCCACATCTTTAGACGTGGTTCAGTGGTGTAGTCTATGTGATACTCTGGTATACGGAGTATACCCACTAGAAAAGCTTAAGAATTCCAGTATACCCACTTAAAAGAGCCCAGTGATGCATGGCATATCATCAGGCACGTGTCGTTGATACGTTAAATGGTAGTTAAAACACTTTTGTAACAATCTGTCTGGATGCCTCGCTTGTTTATTACATTCACTTATCCAGTGAATCATTGTATAATTAATACTTCTGTACTTACTACTTGATACTTGAACATATTTTGCTTTGATACTGTTTTATAAATTCTATGTGTTTTTAAAGATCCACTGACATGGTTTTTCTACTATTCATCAAATTGCTCATAATATATATTTTTTATCATTTAAATATGTTCGTTTTTGCAAACAAAATGATAAATCACTTTAATTTTGCTTTAAAAGTGATTTTGAACTTCAAGCCGTGTTTAATCATGGGAAATCCGATTACACACGAACGCACCATCTGTGACGTAGTGAGAGGCAGAGCTCTGGGCTTGTCACAGTGCGCGGGTGTGAGCAGCTCGACATGAAGGTAAGTCTGATACAGCATCAGACCTAAATTAGATCCTGTTGTTTCTTGTTCCATCACCCAAACTATTTTCTGCTTCCCAAAATGAAGACAAATAGCTCAAATCTTCACATAGATTGATAAATTTGTCTGGTTTTAAATTGTCCGCTATTAAAGAGACCAGAGCCCTCTGCCTCACACTCTGCACACTACGTCACAGATGGTGCCTTCGAGTGTAAACGGATTTCCCATGATTAAACACAGCTTGAAGTTCAAAATCACTTTTAAAGCAAAATTAAAGTGATTTATCATTTTGTTTGCAAAAACAAACATATTTAAATGTGAAAATATATATATTTTGAGCAATTTGATGAATAGTAGAAAAATCATGTCAGTGGACCTTTAATACAAAGCCAACTGTTGTACAAAGTTTATTGTTCATTTATTCAAATACTGTATAAGCACATTTGGAGATGTTCAATATGCTTAAAATCAAAATAAATTGATAATTACTTTGTACTAATGGTGTACTTTGGTTTCTAAGCACAATGCGGACCTGACTGCAGTAAAGTTAGTTTTACGTTGGACATTCGTGCTTCGTGGCTTCAGCAGTGTCCAACGTAAAACTAACTTTACCGTGGTATACCCACTACAAAAATGGAGACTACACTACTGGTGTGGTTCTGTGGAGGGACTGTAAGGAATGAGTATCTTACTTGTAGATAACAGCTAGTTCAACTGCTGACATTGAAAAAAACAACTCGGGTCATAAACATTTTGAGACGGTTCATAAACAAACGGGGTAGAGGCAGGGCAGCCGACTCAGGACCCGAAGGTCCCGGGTTCAATCCCCAGTCACTGCACATCTCGTGGTGTCTCTGAGCAGGACACCTCATCCCCAGATGCTCCCCAGGCGCTTTCAATAGCTGCCCACTGCTCCACCTGGTGATGGATGGGTTAAATGCAGAGAGCCAATTTCACCATAACACATTATTATTATTATTATTATACAAACATTTCCACCTTACACCAGTTTACATGTTAGTTGTTGGTTGTTAGCAGCCATGAGACCTTAAAACAGCATCTGCATGAATCTCTGAGTTGTTTGAGACTGAAGACGTTTAAGATGAGAGAAATACACTTTGGTCTTGGCCCCCCACCGACTAGCCATTAGCTCGTGAGTCTGGTCAAAAAACACGATTTCTCAAACTGAGGTGGTTCAACCAGTTTGTTGGAAATGTTGAAAGTTTTTATCTTGCTTAGTCTGATAATTTTGTGTTTGTCTTCAGTAAGCGTTACAGATGCTGCAGCCAGCGCAGTTTTCCAGACCATGTTGACCGTATGTCACAGAAAACGGCCCAAACTCTGCAAGCAGCTCCTCAGACGCACCATGGAGTACCTGACGGGTCTCAGTGCAGCTCCTGGAGTCAGGTTAGAATCAGCTTGTAGTCATCTGGGTTGCAACGAACACCTGCTAATGTGTGGCCTTTCCTTTCAGTCCACTTCTGGTCTTTCTGAAGGACCAGACCTCCAGTCACCTCATAGAGACCATCATCCAGCTGTCCCACAAGCCTCTTCTCCGCGACCTCTACAAAAACCACCTGAAGGGTCACCTGGTGGACCTGGCCCTCCATCCCATTGCTAACTTCCCCATACAGAGGCTAACAGCAGCCTCAGCCAAATATAAACTGGTCAGTTAAGAGTTAGAACAGCAAGCGAGGGATTCTTGTATATTTTTACTGTTCTAACTTTTTTTTTCTGTCTGCAGTTCCTCAGTTTGTTCGATGAGCTGGTTACGGGTGTGGAGGCCATCTTGGCTGCAGGTCACATGGGTGTGATCGTCCAGCTGGCACAAAGCTGTGCAGAAAGTGGAGAGAAGCAGGACGACATAATGCAGAGCCTTCTCCATGTAAGCTACAAGCAGTTTTAGTTCATTGAAGATGTTCAGGGCTCAACAGTTCTGTTTCCCTTCATCCTCCGTGTCTCCATGTTGGATTTGTGGACTGTGGAACCGGTGTCGTGTCCTCCAGGCGTTCCACTGCGCTGAGCCCGGTTCTCGACTTGTCAGCTGCCTCCCTCTCTTCATGTCCCTGCTCGCCTACGAGGTGTACTACCAGTGTGAAACAGTAGAGGGCAGCACACAGACAGAGGTCAATCTAAACTTTAGTTAACACAGGTCTCAGATGTGAGTCCATGCTGCATGTTTACCTGTTTGTTGTTTACAGACTCCCCTGACTTCCATCTGCTACCACGGTTCTCGGCTGGTCCAGGCCCTGGCAAAGTTTAAAGACCGCTCGCTCCTCCTCAGCAGCCTGCGTACGCTGAGCCCCGCTGACCTCCTCACTCTGGCCTCTGACCCTGCAGGCAGCCACGTCCTCCAGTCCTTGATCACCACTTCTAGTGACAAAGGTCGAGGCAAGATCCTCAAGAGACTGGAGGTATGACGTGTTTTCATGATGCTCTGTGCAAAGATTCTACAAACCGGATTCCAAAAAAGTTGGGACACTAAACAAATTGTGAATAAAACAATGCAATGATGTGGAGATGGCAAATGTTAATATTTTATTCATAATAGAACATAGATGACAGATCAAAAGTTTAATCTGAGTAAATGTAACATTTTAAAGGAAAAATATGTTGATTCAAAATTTCACAGTGTCAACAAATCCCAAAAAAGTTGGGACAAGTAGCAATAAGTGGCTGGAAAAAGGAAATTGAGCATATAACGAACATCTGGAAGACCAATTAACACTAATTAGGTCAATTGACAACATGATTGGGTATAAAAAGAGCTTCTCAGAGTGTCAGTGTCTCTCAGAAGCCAAGATGGTAAGAGGATCACCAATTCCACCATTGTTGCAGAAAGATAGTGCAGCAATACCAGAATGGTGTTACCCAGCGTAAAATAGCAAAGACTTTTAAGTTATCATCATCAACCGTGCATAACATCATCAAAAGATTCAGAGAATCTGGAACAATCGCTGTGCGTAAGGGTCAAGGCCGTAAAACTCTACTGGATGCTCGTGATCTCCGGGCCCTTAAACGTCACTGCACCTCAAACAGGAATGCCACTGTCAAGGAAATAACAGAATGGGCTCAGGAATACTTCCAGAAAGCATTGTCAGTGAACACAATCCGTGCCATCCGCGTTGCCAGCTGAAACTCTACAGTGCAAAGAGGAAGCCATTTCTAAGCAAGCTCCACAAGCTCAGACGTTTGCACTGGGCCAGGGGTCATTTAAAATGGAGTGTGGCAAAATGGAAGACTGTTCTGTGGTCAGATGAGTCACGATTTGAAGTTCTTTATGGAACACTGGGACGCCATGTCATCCGGACCAGAGAGGACAAGGATAGCCCAAGTTGTTATCAACGCTCCGTTCAGAAGCCTGCATCACTGATGGTATGGGGTTGCATGAGCGCTTGTGGCATGGGCAGCTTGCATGTCTGGAAAGGCACCATTAATGCAGAGAACTATGTTCAGGTTCTAGAACAACATATGCTCCATCTAGACGTCATCTCTTTCAGGGAAGACCCTGCATTTTTCAACAAGATAATGCCAGACCACATTCTGCAGCAATCACAACATCATGGCTACGTAGGAGAAGGATCCGGGTACTGAAATGTCCAGCCTGCAGTCCAGATGTTTCACCTATAGAGAACATTTGGTGCATCATAAAGAGGAAGGTGTGACAAAGAAGGCCCAAGACGATTGAACAGTTAGAGGCCTGTATTAGACATGAATGGGAGAGCATTCCTATTTCTAAACTTGAGAAACTGGTCTCCTCTGTCCCCAGACGTCTGTTGAGTGTTGTAAGAAGAAGGGGGGATGCCACACAGTGGTAAAAATGGACTTGTCCCAACTTTTTTGGGATTTGTTGACGCCATGAAATTTTGAAACATATTTTTCAGATAATTCTCAATCAGGTCATCTGGACAGTTTCTTTTTTAGTAGAAACGTTTCACCCTCACTCCAGAGGGCTTCATCAGTCAGAGTAGTTCCAGCACGCTGTTCCCCCACCAAGTAAACAACTTAAGTGGACCAACCAGTTTGCTGGAGCCAAGATGGTTTCTGGAGGCCGTCCTGTCCCTCGTCGACTCCTCCCAGGCAGGCAGCCACAGCCAAAGTGGTTCAAGACAAGAAAGTTCATGCTCAATAATCCAGGTATCAAATCTGATAATTCTCAATCAGGTCATCTGGACAGTTTCTTTTTTAGTAGAAACGTTTCACCCTCACTCCAGAGGGCTTCATCAGTCAGAGTAGTTCCAACATATTTTTCCCTTAAAATGATACATTCTCTCAGTTTCAACTTTTGATCTGTGATTTGTGATCTATTCTGAATAAAATATTAGATGTTGGCACCTCCACATCATTGCATTCAGTTTTTATTCACAATGTGTTTAGTGTCCCAACTTTTTTGGAATCCGGTTTGTAAAAAAAACGTACCACATGAAGACCTTTTGTCCTCCACAGGGACAGTTGGTCCAGATGGCCTGCTCCAGGTTGGGCAGCCGTGTGCTTGAAGCTGTGTGGAGCTGCGCCTCCATCAGTCAGAGGCAAAGCATCGCACAGGAACTTGGTAACCTGGATGGATTTTCTTCACTTATCGTAGAAATCCCTGATTACCGCCTTTGTTTTGACTCCGTTTCCTGTGTGTCCTCTTCTCCAGCTTCGTGTGAAAGCCAGCTGAGGTCCGATCAGTTCGCTCGGCACGTTTGGGCAAAGTTCGCTCTCTCCCACTTTGTCCACAGAAAAGCCCACTGGCAGGAAATTCAGACAGGCGAGTCCAAGAAGAGGAAGCTTTTCAGTGACATTCTTGAATAAGAAGTTTAAATCTGTATCAGCTGTTTGTTTTCTCTGCGTCATAATAAATGAATAAAAAGCGTTTCTTTTGAATGGTTTGTTGCTTTATTTATTTTTCAGGAACATGTTATGACCTGTAGGGGCCACTAGAGAAACATTTACAGTACTGCTCATCTAGAGCAGGGGGCTGCAACCTTTACGAGCTATTTTACCCCTTTTTCAAAGTGATGAGAGCCGCGACAACCTGCTGTTATTATCAACTGGTGGTCCACTTTAGGTTTGCTGCAGGGGGCTTTGGTGGTCGTTAGGAGTGACATAAAGCTAAAAAAATATCTAATTTAGGTTTTTACAATTTTAAGACAAATTAGTACATTTTGTAGGGGGGGGTGGGTTCTTTTTTAATTATTAAAAACTGAACTATGCAGACCTTTGTTTTTTTGTTTGTGTGGAAAAATTAAGTATAAAAATAAAGCAAAAATTTAAAATATGAGCCATCTCAACCTGAAATAAAAATATAATTTAAATTACTTTTACCCTGATGCATGCTCAATAATTCAGGTAGAAAAGTCTAAAAAAGCAAAGTCCGGTCCTCTGGACATTCAAAAAACAAAACAAAAAAATTGTAGAAACGTTTCGTCCGAAAGACTTCCTCAGTCTGAGCTGCTGTATTCAGGTCTTATAAATAGCACCCTCTCACAGTGGATCAACTAGTTGGCTGATGACAGCCAAAACCAGCTGCTCACATGATCAAGGAAGACCATCAGCCTAACGATGGATCGTTAGCACCCTGATGGTTGTTTGCTATTCACAGAGGGCTGAGTGATACTAGCAATAACAGCATTGGGCAGCACGGTGGCACAACTGGTAGAGCTGCTGCCTCTCAGCGAGAAGGTTGCCGGTTCAAATCCCGGTCCGGGGCCTTTCTGGGTGGAGTTTGCATGTTCTCCCCGTGCATGCGTGGGTTTCCTCCGGGTACTCCGGTTTCCTCCCACAGACCAAAAAACATGCTTGTTAGGCTGATTGGTGACTCTAAATTGACCCTAGGTGTGAGTGTGAGAGTGGATGGTTGTTTGGTGTGAGTGAGACAGGTCCCTCTTGTAAATGAGTCCCCGTGACTCAACGAGGCTAGCCTGTATAAATAAAGGTTGAATGAATTGTAAGAGGCAGTTCAAAGTCAACTTTATTATCAAAACTGCAATATGTACAGGACATACACACAGGATTGAAATTGCATTTCTCTCTCAGTCCCTCGGTACAACAGTAACCATTTAAACACTAAACAATTAATAAACGAGCATAAAATGAAATAATAAAAGTTTAGTACTGTCCTGAGTTTTTTTGCATAGTAGTTTTTCATAGTAGTTTAAAAGTATAAAAAGTTTCACCAACACCAAAAACACCAACATTTAATAACCATAATCATAAAATGAAATAGAGTGTAATACTGTCCTGAGTTTTTGCATAGTAGTTTTTCATAGTAGTTGAACCCGGAGGCCTCCACCCCTGTTTAATGATGGACGATTTATTTTCACAAAGATGGCCTCCTTTACTCTTCTCTCAAACCATTGTTCCTCTCTATCAAGGATGTGAACATCTTCATCCCTGAAAGAGTGACCGCTGGCCTGGAGATGAGTGTAGACCGCAGAGTCCTGACCTGATGATGTTGATCTTCTGTGTTGGGCTTTTGGCCAGTGGCTGTTTAGTTTCCCCGATATAAGACTGATCACAGCCCTCGACTCGACAACAAAACAAATTTAACTTACTGATAACTCGTCAAAACCATCACAATTCCAATAACAACACATCCAGTGTACCCCTTGCTTCTCTATCAGCATTTATAAAAACACTGAAAACACAGAGTGACCCGGACACTGACCAGCCAATAAAAACAGAGTTGTTTGTCACGCCCCAACCCACGCCCCCGCCTGTCACAGCCTCAGCGCCGCGGCTCGTTCTCATTCAAAGGATTGCAAAGCGATGCAGGACTGTTTTTTATGTGACACAAATGTATTAAATATCCCTTCTTCATCCCAGAGCTGGACTTTTATTTAGTTTTTTTGCCAAAAGTCAAGTGATCGCTTCATCCTCCACTCACAGGAATGAGGAAATGGATTTGTCACGACTCACGAGCGAATTAAATCATGTCCAAATTGGCTGGTGATGCTCTGCTGATTACAGGGTCTTTTTGTGTTGTTGGACGAGTGATTCATGGTTTTATTATATTTTTTAAACAGTTATATTATCATATAAACACAGAACTTCGCAGCGCAGAGACAGGACATGGAGTGGGGGCGGAGCATTCCAGACATTCCAAACCTGCGCTGACAGACATGAGGAAATCACGAGCGAATTAAATCATGTCCAACGTTGCTTCGTGAACCTCTGCTGATTTCTGCTGGTTTTTGTGTTGTTGGACAAGTGCTCCATGGTTTTATAATATTTTTAAAAGGTTTTATTAACATATAATCACAGAACTTTGCAGCGCAGACAGGACATGTAGTGTGGGCGGAGCATTCCAGACATTCCAAACCTGCGCTGACAGACATGAGGAAATCACGAGCGCATGTCCAACGTTGTTTCATGAAGCTCTGATGATTTCTGCTGGGTTTTGTGTTGTTGGACAAGTGCTCTATGGTTTTATTATATTTTTAAAAGTTTTTTTTAACATATAATCACAGAATATTGAAGCGCTCCGAGCAGACACACAGCAGGGGGCGGAGCAGAACTCAAGTTCAGCAGAAGCACGGACTGTGGCTCCCCCTCTGAGCCATATATAGCTCTGAGGGGGAGGTAGCAGAATGCTTTTCTGCGCTGAAAATATTTCTAAGTCCCAGAGTGGTCTAGAAATCGCATACCCTAGCTTTAACCTTATATGAACCGCTGAAGAGAGATCCAGGAAGTGGTTACAATAAGAAGTTGATAGATTGCCTGAAATTTTTGAAGCAGGACAAGGCTATTGACAGTATTCTGTACCACAGACTGTACCCAGGGGAGGCCACACCAAGTCTGTATGGTTTCCCAAAATCCACAAACAAGATGTAGCCTACCTTTAAGACCAATTGTTAGCA
>JBBPBX010066042.1:0-19780 GCA_038048925.1 Garcialebias charrua | reverse complement strand
TGTCGCCAAAGGAACAAGAACCACAGAAACGTGCGTACGCCTGCTCGGGAGCTTGCGTGGATATGTACCTGGATGCGCATATATTCACGTTCAGTTCAGTTTTGATACATACGGGCTTTTGCGTGGGAAGTGACGTGCGCAATGTTTTTGTGCGCACGCATGGTTGATACATGAGGCCCCTGCTCCCTACGTCAAAAATGTTGCATTCGCTTGTAGTCGGATTTTTCAGAGAGAAAAGCGGTTTTTAATTTTAAACTCAGTTTGAAAGGAATTTTCATTAATTTATCATTTTGTTTGCAAAAACGAACATAGTTGAATGATAAAATATATATATATCGTCTTATCATTTCATTCAAATTTGTAAGATGATGTCAGTGGACCTTTAAGGTTCCCACAAAACATATCATGTTTGCTTAAGGCCATTTAGATATGACTGCAATAAATCTTCAACTAATTTGAGTGAAAATGTGTGCAACAATTTATTTAAACATGTTCAAAACAGAAAGGAGAGGACTGTGCACCTCTGTGACTGTCACAAGGAAACTGAGAACCCCACTGAATGTTGCAGGGCGTCCTGGAGGTCACTTATGAATGTTATCCTTCTAGTCACCGTGACATACCAAGTTTAGAATAGTCATTCATTTATTGGGCAGGCATTAAAATATGAACAGAGAGCAGAGCTTCAGTTTGACTAGTTTTGTGATAAATTCTGTCTGGTAATATTTTCAAACTCTTTAAATGACATTCTATGATCCTTCCAGCTGCTTTGCATTCATGATAAAAATGGATTTGTATGAGTTTATTAAGAATGAAACCAGATCATCACCCTCTTTTTCTCTTTTTGTCTGTTAGGGCTCACACCTGTTTTAACCGCCTCGACCTGCCTCCGTACCCTTCATACATCATGCTCTATGAGAAACTTCTGGTGGCTGTGGAGGAAACCAGCACGTTTGGCCTTGAGTGATGCAGAACAATCAAACATCTCTGGGCGTGGAAGATGGAGGGAGGGGGTGACACTTGAAGTGTTCAAGACAAAGTCAAGTGAAGTGGATCTCTCTTCTGGTTCTGACCGAGCAATGAAAATTCCTCTGACTGCAGCAACATGTATGGTGTAACTGCAGGACCTGAATGGTTTTACTGTTCATCATTTTAAAAAGTTCATTCTCATATATTCCGCTACCCAAATAAAATGTTTTGTACACTGAGCAACAACATAAACGCAACACTTTTGTTGTTGTTCCCATTTTCATGAGCTGAACTCAGAGATCTAAAAGACCCTGATGCATGCTCAATAATCCAGGTAGAAAAATCGATGTACAGGTGCGTTAAAAATTATATAGATTCATTACACATATAGTGAAATATGTCAAGCCTTTGTTTCTTCTTCAAATATTTCATGCTATGTGCCATGAATCTATTTAATGAGTTTCACTTTCTGAAATGATTGACCAAAAAAAAAACTTTTTCACTAACTTTTATATTTTTAGATGCATCTGTACACAACAGCCTTTTGCTCTCAAAAATTGTTCACATATGTGTGTAAGTCTGTGTTACTTCACCTTTGCTGAGATGATCAGTCCACCTCACAGGTGTGATATATCAAGATGTTGATTAGACAGAAGGATTATTGCACAGGTGTGCCTTAGGCTGCCCACAATAAAAGGCCACTCTATAATGTTCAGTTCAATCACACAGAACAATGCCAAAGACGTCACAAGTTTTGACAGAGCAGTGGTTGGCATTCTGACAGCAGGAATGAGCTGTTGCCCATAAATTTAATCTATATGTCTCTACATAAGTCATCTCCAAAGTGTTTCTGAGAATTTGGCAGTACATCCTACCAGCCTCATACCCACAGACCATGTGTAACCACACCAGCCCAGGAGCTCCACATCCAGCATCTTCCCCTCCAAAATCGTCTGAGAGCGGCCACCTGGACAGCTGCTGCAACAATCCGTTTACATAACCAAATAATGTCTGTACAAACTGTCAGAAACTGTCTCAGGAAAGCTCACCTGCATGCTCATCATCCTCACTGTGGTCTTCCCCTGACTGCAGTCACAACTGTCTTGAGTGATGTTACGACTGGAAACAGCCAAAACATATTCAATGGACATTGGGCACAGAAGAAGCTTAACAAATGTTTTATTTAACTAAAACTAAGAGTGTCCAAGCCGTCGAGGTCCTCTCTGGCTTCTCCCACCTGGCCCGGAATGTCTTCTCCTGGTTCAGCATCAACAGAAAATAAAAATTAAAGAAGAAAGTTCAAACGAATGGAGGACTGGTGAGTTTGGCCAAAAAGAACAAAACGCCACCCAGGAAGACCCATCCCTGTACAGGGCCGTCGTGTCTCCCCAAGCAACGATCTACCTTACAAAAAGTCCCTAAACAAACAAAATACGAAAACTGGACTACCAACACTCACACAGTCAAAAGAACAACAAAAATTAAAAAGAGAAAAAAGCAACAGTTCCCTCATTGTTGTCCCCAGCTGTCCTCCTCCTGGACAACTGTACAAACATTGCCCTCAGTGTCACCAATAATAGACTCAATTAAGCCTTACAGGCACAAACACAAGGGTAGCATGCCCTCTCCGGGTCGGGGAGGAGGTCCTGTCCCAAGTGGAGGAGTTTAAGTATCTCGGGATCTTGTTCACGAATGAGGGAAAACTGGAGCGTGAGATCGATAGGCGGATAGGTGCAGCGTCCGCAGTGAAGCGGGCGCTGTACCGGTCTGTCGTGGTGAAGAGAGAGCTGAGTCAAAAGGCAAAGCTCTCAATTTACCGATCGATCTACGTTCCCACCCTCATCTATGGTCATGAGCTTTGGGTTATGACCGAAAGAACAAGATCTCGGATACAAGCGGCTGAAATGAGTTTTCTCCGCAGGGTGTCTGGACTCTCCCTTAGAGATAGGGTGAGAAGCTCAGTCATCCGGGAGGGACTCGGAGTAGAGCCGCTGCTTCTCCACATCGAGAGGAGCCAGTTGAGGTGGCTCGGGCATCTGGTTAGGATGCCTCCTGGACGCCTCCCTGGTGAGGTGTTCCGGGCATGTCCCACCGGGAGGAGACCCAGAGGAAGACCCAGGACGCTGGAGGGACTATGTTTCTCGGCTGGCCTGGGAACGCCTTGGGATTCCCCCGGAGGAGCTGCTCCAAGTGGCTGGGGAGAGGGAAGTCTGGGCCTCCCTACTTAGGCTGCTACCCCCGCGACCCGACCCCGGATAAGCAGAAGAAGATGGATGGATGGATGGATGGATGGCACAAACACAGGCACACACCTCCTAAGTCAAAGCTTAAGTTTCAGTCAGCACTTAAGGTGTCTTAACCTACACAGAACTCTACTTTAAAGCAGTCAGAGTCACTTTCAAGAGCTCAAACAGCTCAACTACTACTCTTCCATGGAGTAAACTCACTAACAAGCAGAGAGGGTGGAGATCTCCCTGTGTCAGTACACCATAAAGCTTTACAGCCGTCATTCAACACTCGGTTTGTTACCTTTAGTGTATCCTCAGCATGTTCATACGAACCTCGGCTGATTTCTGGTGCTCTTTCCTACACCAGCCTTTTCACTTGGTCCACAAGCCAAATCTTGTGTCAAGCTTCTACACTTGCTCCCAGCAAGTCTCCACACTTCTCAGAGCACTGTCTGTGAAATATAAAGGCAGGGCCTGCAGGTGAACACCTGTGCTGCCTAATTAAGCTTGATTAGAAGACTAAAAAAAACAGGAGGGTATAGTCAGCTTAGACTGTTGTTTTAAACATATTTAAAAACCCTGGGGTACATAACAAGTGAGCACATACTCATAATCGATGGTGCATGACATGTTGGAGAGGTGTTCACTTCGTAGATGAATCTCAGTTTTCACTGTACAGGGCAGATGGCAGACTGTGTGTGTGGCAATGTGTGGGTGAGAAGGTTGCTGATGTCAACGTTTTGAATCAAGATGCCCTTGGTGGTGGTGGCATCATGGTATGGATATGCATATGTTATGGACAATGAACACAGGCGTGTTCCAGTTCCTGACAACATCTAGCAACATCACACAACTACTGAAGAGGAGTGGACCAACACAATGGCAATCACGGCAATCAACAACCTGATCAATCCTATGCAAAGGCAAAGGAGATGTGTTGCACTGTGTGAGGCAAATGGTGGTCATACCAGACACTCACTGGTTTTCTGAACCCACCACCACAAACACACACACACACACACACACACACACACACACACACACACACACACACACAGTAAAACTGTACATTTTAGAGTGGCTTTTTATTGTGGTCAGCCTAAGGCACACCTGATGGTGTGTTTTAGGATGGATGATCTCAGCAAAGAAGTGCTCACTGACACAGACTAACACAACTTTGTGAACATTGTTTGAGATAAAGGCCTGTTGTGTACATTAAAAAAAATTCAGAACTTTGAGTTCAGCTCATGAAAACTCAGCATAAACAACAATGTTGCATCTCTATTTTTGTTCGGTATAATAAAGCTTCTAAAACAACAGGATAATTTAATACCGAACATAAAGTACAGAACAAACTGGTATGGGTCTACAAATAAAACTTTAACAGTAGCAATATTTTTACTACTATTGTTAAAAATTAGTGTCTCACACTGTTAAAATGTATCTTTAATACACAAAACAATCCAAGTATTGAGGAGAGAAATATGCAAACTTTAAAAAAATCTAATGTATAGTATAAAATGAGAAAAAACTAAGAAACCAAGAACATGAATGTACAAAATGTTTAATATTAAATGAGATTCTTAATAAGAATCTGTTACAGAGTTTCACTGTCTGACAAATCAAGGGAACTACCATAATATTAATGTTAAAGTTAGTGTGTTAAAGATAAGGAAGTAACTAAAACATGTTTTTTTTCACATGGATTAGTTTAAAACTAAAGAGAGAAAGATGGTCAAACACTTTATTCAGAAAGACTATCAAGTGTTGAGATGAATGATTATTTACTAAAGGTAAATAAAGCCATATCCAGACTATTCTGAAGTGGGTTTATGGGATTATTATTTCATTGGCTGGTTGACTGTAGGGAATTAGTTGGATCCTTAAAAAAAGGGGAATTTTTTTAGAGAGAAATCTTTTCACACAAAGTTTTTGAACATATTCAAAATGCAAGAGACAAAACTGCAACCCTTTGTAACCCAAGTGAAGATAGTGAGAACTTCATAAATGCTTTGAGACCTGAAGACTTCCTCCCAAACACTGTTCACCAACTTGTTGCCAGCAGTTCCAGCCAAGTGAGATCTTTGTGTGAGAGTTTGATCAAATGTACAAAAACAAAGGAAGGAGCAGGACAATGGAAGGATTTTCACAATCCTTTGTTTAATCATGGACTAAGAGGAGAATCCAAGTGAAGTTCTTGGTGTTTTTATAGCTGGGATGGACGATTACAAGCTGCTTTTAACTTGTGTGAAGCATCTGTATCATCAGGAAGGCCTCATCTCCCTTTACTTGAGTCCACGGGGGAGCAGCAACATCACGGACAGCTCCAACAGTCCTCATCCAACAAGCCAAGATGTCACATCTCCTACAAACTAACGTAGCTACCATTTACAACCAAAGGGCTTCTGGGATTCCTTCAGTAGAGCACACGCATCATGATTTTCAGCTGAATGCTCCTGTAGACACTCAAGCTCCCAGCAAGCAGACTGAGGCCCCCTTTGTCCTGATGGTTCATCTTCAAGTCTTCCATAGGTGACCTTCTGATGCGATAACTTTGGTGTTGCTCTTTGTATGGAGCTGGTACTTCAACGTGTTACCCATCACTGCATCAAACACTGGGGCTCTAAAAGTTTAAGACTGTTGGAGTGGCTTCCTAAATCAGTCTTACTTTTTCTGTGCAGAAAGACGTGTGGACAAACAGTGTAACTTCTGCTACCAGGTTACTGTGCCTCCATCACTTACTGCCTCACATGTGCAGCTTCTGTAGGCTCACTGGCTCTCAAACCTGGCACGAGTGTTGAGCTCAGATGTTCTTTTTGTTCATTTTCCTCACTGTGTCATCACAAGCCAGTTGATACAAGTTTTACACTTCATGGTGGGTGGATGGGGTTAGAAACTGTGTTGAACAAGACAAACAAAAATGAAACTTTTTCACCAGAAGCCTTGTGTTAAGGCCCAGGCAGAGCTCTGCGTACGGCCTGTACGCCGCTCTACGCGCGTGTTCTGTGCGCACGTGTTCACAAGCACAGCTCTGCGTTTGTTCTCGCGTTTTTGCTCCAAATTCTTGTCGTAATTTGAGCAGCTGCACGGAGAGCATTTACCTACGGGACAAACTGAGGTCGCTGATTGGTCATTTGCTGACACCCCTACTGAATTGATTGACGGGTCGGGTGGGGAAAAAAAGGCACGGGCTGCGCAGCAGTTTTCTGTGTTTATATGTTAATAAAAAGTTCTAAAAAATAAAATAAAAACAGGGAGCGCTGGTCCAGCACACCAGAACACCAGGAAATATTTAGAACCTTGCGCAGCCACGTTGGACATGAGTTTAGTTAGCTCGTGACAAATTCATTCATTTCCTTCTCATCGGAGGAGGAAGCGATCACTTGACTTTTGGCAAAAAAACAAAAGAAAAGTCCAGATCAGGGATAGCCTGGTTAAAACCACACCCTGTCCTTCACTTTGCTTCTGACTAGGGTCTGGCATTCCTCCCATAGAAAACGATTTCTCCGTTCGATTTTTGAACGGACCAATCAGAGAACAGAAGGCGGAGTTTTGTTAGCTTAGCCTGGCGAGGTCCAGGCTATTCAGATAAAAAGCTCAGAAACCACTCGGTGGATATTTTTTCTGCTACCAGTGTGTAATTATATGTCTTTAATTTACTGACTGTTGGCCTGGATGAAACATTTGAGATAAAATTCGATTTTTTATCATTTATTTTCGTAGCGCACCCTGAGGCTGTTTGGAAAATGTCAAACCGAAACTATTTAAATCCAGCAGATTTGACCATTTCGTGAATTGATTTAGGAACTGTTAAGCTCAGGAACACTTCTGATATAACGTCAGCTAAGAAATATAGTTTTTCTCAGGAAAGAAATAATAGTTTTTTACCTTGTTTTCTGGAAAATTCCTTCGTGGCGGCAGCCATTTTAACTGACGACGTCAGTCAACGTCGTTCAAAACTCCGCCTTCTGTTCTCTGATTGGTCCGGTAATCCGCCAATCTGCCTTCTGTTCTCTGATTGGTCCGGTCAAAAATCGACCGGAGAAATCGTTGTCTATGAGACAAATCCCAGACCCAGCAGTGAAGGGAAATAGAATTGAGCGGAGCTGTGCAGGAATGGCGAGGGCCAGGCTAGATCAGGGATGAAGAAGGGGAATTTAATACATTTGTGTCACATACAAAACAGTCTGGCGCCGGGCAGTTTATTGTGAGACAACGCACCTCGCGTACACGTTAGTAAAATTTGAGCTTTGCGTGTTCGTGCCCTGCGGGGCTACGCTTGTGCCTCTGCGTACGTACGGCGTAGCGGCGTACTGCCTTACGCAGAGGTCTGCTGGGGCCTTTAGATACTTGGTCTGAAAAGAATTCACTATGTCCACATATTTGGACCATCAGCATTAGTAGAAATAGCTGAAGTGTCTCCACTTCCACTGATCAAAATTTGAGCCAAAACGTTAATATGTTGTTATTTTGGAGCCAGAGGCTACGCACTGGGGGATAAACCGTTGATACAAAAGTCCCAGCTACACACCCTCCCAACATGCTGTGACATTTAACATGACACTTATCTTAAAGCATTGAAAGCTAATTAATACTAAACATGTTTAAAATAAATGTGTATTTAAACATACAACAGCAAGTTTTGTAAATCATCAAAAATCAACAGCTTCAAAAGATTATCTAAGGTGTATTTTTAATATTTATTCAAGAAAATGTCCCATTTGTTTAAATGTAGGGACAAGACCTGGAAATTGTACTTCAGTCAGCCACAAGGAGGCACTCGCCCACTGTGGCTTCAACTTCACACTTCTGCTCTGGTCTCTATTATAGTTGCAATGAAACACTAGCAGTTCACAACCAGAATATAAAATTTAACTACAGTTTATTTCTCAGATTAATAACAAGCATTCTGTTCTTGAAAGTTTATGCTCAATAATCCAGGTAAAAATTCCAACAAAGTTCAGTCAGGTCATCCGGATGGTTTCTTAGTTTTTGAGATGTTTCGTCCTTCATCCAAAGGACTTCATCAATCCGAGCTAAGATCACCATCTTGTCTCCAGCAAACTGTTCACCCCACTATGGGAGTGTGCTGCTTGTAAGACTGAGTTTGTTTGTGGCTCCTTGGATTGATGAAATCCTTTGGATGAAGGTTGAAACGTCTCAACAAAAGCAAAGAAACCATCCAGATGACCTTTCTTGCTTTAAATTTTCATTGGCAACCACCATTTTTTTTCCGGTTAAAAATCAACATTTTAGCAGCTATTGACCTTTTTATTATACATAATTATAATTAACATGATCTTAAGCAGCAGTGTGAACGCTGTCTGTGAGTCTGTCATTTAACAGATTCATCCATTCTTAATACTGGACACTCAAGCTCTCCTCCACATTGAATCACAGAGACTCAACTGCAGCATGACTGCACTGATTGATACGACAGAACAGAAAATGTTCATTAAATCACACATTTTTGATTCGTACTGAGGACAGCACTGCTGAGGTGTCACCTCAAAGCAAGAAGGTCAAAGATTCAAAACTCAACTGGGGTCTTTCTATGTAGGGTTTGCATGGTCTTTCCATACATGTGTTGTTTTTGTCCAGGCACTCCACTTGCCTTTAACTGACCAAAACTATACCTGTTAAGTTAACTGGTATCTCTAAACTGTCACTAGTTGTGATAGTTATTTGCCTTGTTTGTATTGATTTGTCCCTGTGATGGACTGATGACCTGTCCAGGGTGTACCTCTCACGCAATGACTGCTGTAGTTAGACTCTAGCTCACTGCAAGACTGCACAGAAAAGAGGGTAAGGGAAATAGATGGATATTTTTATTCTATTATTTATAGAGAGAATTTTTGTTATAAATGCTGTATCAGCAGGTCAGAGCTGTAAAATTATTGAAAATCAATATCAGTTAATCTTTATTATTTCCTCAACATGAACTAAACCCATCCCAGATTCATGAAGTCTTTAATGGCATTATGCATTTACATAACTTTTGTTAGTAGCTCTCGGCTACAAAAGGCACAGTGCTTAACACACAAACAAAACAGTGTCATTATAAAAATGTATAAAAAGAAAAAACTTGTCAGTAGCAAAATAGTACTGGTGCGTCTGCAGGAGGACTGATGGACATTGCAGGTCTGGAGATTAAACTGTTTCTGTCTGATTGTACATGGTTTTATGTTTGTGTATTGTTTTACAGAGGGAAGAAGTACAGTCCATTTCCCGGGTGAGTGGTATTGGCAGCAATACATTTAACCTTTTTTCATACCCATCCAGCTTATACTTATTACTATATTATGGGCAGCCGTGGCGTAGTGGTAATGGCAGTCGTCCCCCAATCGGAAGGTTGGCGGTTCGAATCCCGGTTCCCCACACCATGTGTCTTTGTGTCCTTGGGCAAGACACTTAACCCCAAGTTGCTCCTGGTAGGACTGGAAAGCGCCTTGCATGGCAGTCTGCCGCTACCAGTGTATGAATGTGTGTATGAATGGGTGGATGGTTGGTACTGTAAAGCGCTTTGGGGCTCCTCATAGGGGGCTGGAAAGCGCTATATAAATAAGCTCCATTTACCATACTGACTCCAGATCTGTAAGAGGACAATCCACAATCTCCTGTGTTGTTTTCACCACTCAGGCTATCCTAATCTTGAGTTGTACAACACTTTTGTACTCTGAAAGAAGATGTGCTCTATTATCTCTGTAAAAGGTTTGAGTAGCCGAGGAGAGTCAAGCTCATTTCAGTTTTCTGGAAGGAAAAACCTTTGTTGGGCTTTCTTCATCTACGTATTTGGATTTGTTCCGTAGATACCCCCGAATCTACAGTAATGTCTACACGCTCTACCTTCTACCCTGTTTGAGGAGAGAAGCATGATCTGTATTTCTGGATCGCCTAAATCCATAAAACTGATAGTAATCCTCGCTAAGCATTTCATGATTACTGGCATCAGAGCAACAGGGTGGTAATCATTATGGTAGATGACGGTTCAGTTTGGGGCACATACACAGTAATGGAGGATTTGAGGCAGTCAGGGACCATAGCAAGTTGCATGGACGGATTGAAAATGTCCAGAAAGACTCCTACCAGCTAGTCGCAACATACTTACAAGGTCTTGTCGACAACCTATCTGACCCCTCAGCTTTGTTGGTGTTGACCCTACTCAAGTGGAACTTACTTTATGTAGTTGTGAGACAGGTGTCATCATGTTGCTCCTCAAACTATTGGGGGTTTTCAGTCGCACAGCCACTAGATGTAAAGAAACTGTTCAGGATGTCAGAGAGAGTGAGGTCATGGCTGGTCGCTGCGCTTGCAGTCTGTTGTAGTCTGTTTATTAAATGTTTCAGTGTTTTAGTGTTTAAATGGTTACTGTTACACCGAGGGACTGAGAGAAATGCAATTTCAATCCTGTGTAGGTCCTGTACATATTGCAGTTTTGACAATAAAGTTGACTTTGACTTATAGTCTAGACAGTTACTATGATGACAATCATTTTGCGAACCACAATGTTGTACAGAGTAGACTGTGAAAGCAAAATCTGCTGTTGTGTAAAAGGTTAGGGCTAATCAGGAATGCAATTTTTGTTTGGTTTATTCCAAAGCGTATAGATTTAGCACAAAAAGCAAGTTTGAGCTAGATTGAATATGTCTTCATTGTAACAAGGCTTCTTGTTAGAAAATCATATACTGTTTGAAAGCTCATTTATTTCCCTTCAATGGTGCCACATTTGGGTGGAAAATGGATTTGTGTATGTAGCAACGGAGTTGAGTGTGTGGGCTGTACCCATTAAAAGGCCATCCAATTTTATTTGGCAATGTCAAACAATTTATTTTTTTTGCTTGCTTCTTATTTGGTGTTTTGTATTGGATTTGATAATGGAAGTCTAAAGAATGAAATTCACTTAACAAACAATGGCCTCTGTAGAATGAGGAAGAACCATACACAGCCACAACAACCTGGCACATTCTTCTCGTGCCGCTTAACATTTTGGTCTTACACTACCTTCTATCCTTCAACCATCATTTAACCCACAGGTGTTCAGTAGGGTTGAGGCAGGCCCTTTCATTCACACATTCTGGAGGTAGTCTATAATAAACCCAGCTATGTGGGGACAAGCATTTTCAAGTTGGAGGATAGAATTCAGTTCCAGACATGGGATTGCCACTTGTTGCTCACAGCTGCTAATATTCAGATGCCAATTAGGGACCTGCTTGTCAAAACTTTCTCTGAATGTTTTATTTGCAGCTTTTTGATGATGCAATTAGTAGCGACAAGAACCCTCTGCCTTCATTTTTGAAGCCTTTGAGTTTTGATGAGCATCTGTCTTTTTTACTTTCTGTTGACAAGGCTGGCCTATACTGTCACTAACTGTGGAGCACCACGGGTATTTTTTGAAGTTTTATTTGTCAACTTCCTTTACCTTCAGTTGCACAGTTCTTCATCTGCTGTTCTTTCATATCATTGATACAGTATCTGTTTCACAATTTACAGCTTCAGAAAATCAGCAAGTACTAGTTGTATGTTACTGTTGAAGGTATAAAGAAGTCTTGTGTTTGATGGGTTGATAAGGAGATATTTTACACTGTATAGTTTGAGCACGTATTTATTGTGGGAGAAGAATAATTATAATGATCTGTAAATTCATTGATCAAAGGTATTTGAAAAGATTATTGGAGATTTGAGATTTCTACAGAAGGGTAAGTTGGTAACAAACTGTAGCATCATTTATTTATTATTTATTTTGGTTTCAAAACAGGAAATAATGTGAGTAATTCTGGTTGGGTTTTTGAGGTATGACACTGAAGCATGCATAGTCCCTTTTTCTAGTTGTATGTGTATTACACATCTGTACAGAATTTCGAAAGGTACATTCATAAAAGACTGAGAACGGGTTATTAAACACTCAGGCTGTAATATGTCTTGCCACAACATACAACTGTTTATGAATATAAATAAAAAACTCAATTTGTTCATTTGCATTCATTGTGTGGACTTTTACTACCATCAGAAAAGTGGAAATCAATTTGGATGTAGCATTCCTTAAAGAAATACATATCACTGACTGCTATTGTTTTACTCCTTCAGAGCACAGTTTTGCTAACTTGTTACTTTCATGAACTTTCAGTTAAACACATTTTCTCATTTACAGTATCTTCATCTCATTATTTTTATTCTACATACTTTGTAGTTTAGGTTCTGGTTTGGTTTATTTGTCATATGCAAATCAACACAAGGTCATGCAATGAAAAGCGGAGGACGAGAAGAACCATCTCGACTCGCCAAAAACAAACAAACAAACAAATAAGAAATACCAAAGCATGCAGTAAAAATATAAAAGGCACCAAAAGTGATAAAGAAATACCTCTACAGTGTGGTTCAGTTAGCAGTGAAGTTCTTCCAGCAGCATCGTTGTAAGTTCAAATCGTGTTTATCTATCAAATGCAGATTAACACAATGTCAACCGTTCAATTAAATGCTCAGGATGAGAAGAAACAATTTGACTCACTAAAACAACAAAGAACAAACAAAAAAACCAAGGTCCTAAAGACATAGTAAACAACAACATGGTAGAATTTCAACGGTGCAACAGGCTGTATTTAAATGAATAAGTATTTCAAGGTTATAATATAAGCTATATATATATAATATACATATATATAATGCACATAATTACAAGCTAATATTAGCTATATTAGTTGTCACAGATGTGGCTTGGTGCAACGTTATGCCAGTTGTTCAGTGTTATTTATTGAGAGTCCAGTACACTGACAGCAGTTTAAATTTGTCAACCTGAATATCTCCCACCCACAGCATATTACTAAATTAACTCATTTTGCTCTCTACAGAGGACATTTAGGGCTTTTCAATTATGCTAAATATGAAAAGGTGGGTGAAGTATTAATGTTTTTCTGACTAAATGTTTATCAGTTTTTAAGAGTTAATGCTTAATGCAACACTAAACATTTTAGTTTAGTGTCAAGATGTTCTCTTCCATATGAATAATAAAATATTGGGCATGGACAATATTTATTTTTCCTGGTAGTCAAGAGGATAGGGAAACGGCTATATGTTACTGTAAGTAAGTTTGATCACGTATTTATTTGTATATATCAGGTGTATCCATTTGTATATAACTATCATTATTAAAACATGGTTCATCTTCACCTTGTTTGAGGCATCGGTGTGACGAGAGAATGGGAGTGGGCTGCTTCCGCTTTTCAATTTTTGGACCACTTCTATCATATTCTGTTATCATTATTATAGTACGGAAATACAAGTTCATATTATAAATAGAATCAAGCTCTTTTTTTGTTTTGAGTACCGGTTCTCTTAAATATTCCTAATTTCAAAGGTCCTAATGCACCTTAGCATATATAGCATTTCACCATATAAATGTACCTTAAATGTTTCAATGGTAATAGGAGCTAGTTACTTGCAAGAGGCTTTGTTTTCCAGATCAATACAGTGTTAAAGGTATTGTGACATGATGTTGTAAATTTGCATATTTGTCAGAACATATATATCTTAGATCATTGAGGTTTTTTTTTTCGTTTTTGCAAAATAAATTATAAATATATAAAAATTTCATTCAAAATTATGGTAATTTTTTCTCTGGGATACGCCCCTAAAATTCCGCGCATTTCCGCAATACGTCATCAGTGACGTGCCATCGGGAAGAAGGCAGAGCCTTGCCCGTTTGTTTGGTGTGTTAACTGCTTGCCATACAGATTATTTTTCTGAAAGATCGCCTCTTTTTTTTGTGTAACTTGAAAAATGCCGTCACGTTGTAGCACATTTGGGTGTTCTAATATCAGCAGTGAACAAGTGAGCCTTCACAAATTCCCAAAAGATGAGAAACTTTGCCTAGAATGGAAGTACAGAGAACTTGTGACCGATGGGTTCCTACTGAGAGTCCTATGTCTGCAGCGACCATCTTACTGCCGATCAGGTAACATCTGTAATTTCTTTTTATTCATGGAGGGTTTATTAATGAGAGTTTTGGATGATTTACTGTTTAAAAAAGATATATCTCAGACGTGACCTGGACTATCTGCCGACAGCTGCTAACAGACATTAGCATAGATCCCCGAGTCAACACGAGCACTATTTATGTATTTTTAAATTATGTTGGCGCGATCAGGTAACATCTGTAGTTTCTTTTTATCTGGGGAGAGTCTATTAATGAGAGTTTTGGATGGTTTACTGTTTAAAAAAGATATATCTCAGACGTGACCTGGACTGTCTGCCGATAGCTGCTAAAAGACATTAGCATAGATCCCGAGTCAACACAAAGCGCTATTTATGTATTTTTAAATTATGTCTGCGCGATCGTAACATCTGTAGTTTCTTTTTATTCGGGGAGGGTCTATTAATGAGAGTTTTGAATGATTTACAGTCTTAAAATGATATATCTCAGACGCGATTGGACATGCTCCGCCATTATTATTTAAATGCGTGTTGGAGCGTGCCTTCCCGTTGTCACGTTTTGCGGAAATGCGCAGATTTTTAGGGGCGTGTCCCAGAGAAAAAACTACCATAACTTGGAATGAAATTTTAATATATTTATAATTTATTTTGCTAAAACGAACAGAGCTGAATGATATAAGATATATATGTTCTGACAAATATGCAAATTTACATCATGTCACAATACCTTTAAGAAATAGTAAAACACCACCAGTGACATTTAGTATATAAAATTATTAATGTTTGATAAATTTTTATAAGCAAATTGAAATAAATGTAGCCATCAGAGTCCAATACAATAACCTGGAGTCTAGCGCTAGCATCCTAACTCCACAAACAAAGAAATAAAAATAAACTCACCAGTTCCCACTTGCAGTCAGCTGAAGGTTTTTTTTTCACAAACTGAGCCATCTAAAAGTTGAGAGGCATATCAGTTAGAAATGGTAACTTAATAATATAAGCATTAGATAAAGGCTAGCATTAGCCTGCTGGTTCCAGAAACAAACTCACCAGTTGCCACTTTTAAAATAAACAGTCAGCTGAAGGTTTTTTTTCACAAACAGAACCATCTAAAAGTTGAGAGGCATATCAGTCAAGAATGGTAATATAATAATATAAGCATTAGATAAAGGCTAGCATTAGCATGCTAGTTCCAGAAACAAACTCACCAGTTGCCACTTTTAGAATAAACAGTCAGCTGAAGGCTTTTTCACAGAGACTTCTAAAAGTTGAGAGGCATATCAGTCAGAAATGGCAAATAGGCATTAGATAAAGGGCTTTCAATGATTTAAAACCTACCTGAGACAGCCTGCTTTGAGTCACTGCACGGCTCATTTCCCAGACAAAAAAATAAAAAAAGGCCGGAAGCACATGATCGGTAGGTACAGCTCACGTTGGACATGCCCAGGGCGCAGAAATCTGCGCCCAGCATCTTCCCATTCTTTTGTAACATCATGGAATAACTGTGCATACACCATTTATAACAAGAATCTATGGATAAGATTCATGCGCCCCCAGGACCAGAAATGCGTCACCAATCAGAAAATGTTTTTTGAAACAAACAACATAACTCATCATTAACCATAAAATATTTATCCTACACAACTAAAAACATATATGCATATATTTTGAAATATTTTTATTTTATTATTTTATTTTTATTAATTTTTTTTAAGTCTTCAAATGGTTAATATCTCCAGAAGTTCCAGTGGGACGGCTCCCTAGCGCCCCCTATTGGCCGGCCGCCCCTGATGCATCCAAAGTAAATGTTTTAGAATTGATTGGTGACCTTTAGTTTATATTTTAAGAGCTTTTATGAGTTGTTTTGCTAATATATTAAAACTCAAATGAATCTGCTGGCTCTTCGGATAAATAGTATTAACTTACTTTTATATACAGGTAGTCCCCGAGTTGCGACAGAGTTCTGTTCCTACGCCCCGTCGTAACCCGGATTTCGACGCAAGTCAGAAAACACTTACATACTGGCCGCCCCATATACACGTACATGTACGGTACTGTACAGTAACCAAGCACTTCGCCTATCCTAACACAGTACCCTACATAATTATCAAAAAAAACATACAGTACATTTTGAGCCATAATGAAGGGGGAAAAAAGAGTTAATTTCTTACTGGGAGCTGGTGAAGCCTTCCTCCGTCTGTTAGCATGGTAGCTCATTGCACATCCAAGCTCTGCAGCTTTCTGCTGCTTCACGCGGTCCACAGCGTTTACAGCAAGGTCCACACAAAAAAATAAAGGAACAGTGGAGGACAATATTGTACCCCTAAACCTAGGAACAATTTTGTACCTTATTTTCTGTACCTTTAAAAGAACATGTCTGTACCTCTAGTGACAAATATGTACCTTTATGTACAGGTACAAAACTGTACCCATTAAAAAGGTACAAATTATGTACCCAAAGAGGTACAGTTGGAGCGACATGGCAAATTGTACCTTTAAGAGACAAAAACAAACCCATACATTCACAAAATATTCTTTATTTATCAAAATCAATTAATTTTAAATCAGTTCATACAGTTTAAAACAAGATCAATACAGAAATGTAAACATCCATTCTTAGTGCATTGAATTAATACAATGTTCTAAAAGTTGTTTTTAACATAAAAGCAAAACAATATAGAACTGAATAGAAGACAGAATATGTGTTACAAACAAGTTGAATGAGGACTGTTTGCCTCTGTTATAGTCATACCCTTGCAAAATTTGTACAAGTGCTTACACGGAACATCTTAATCCAACAAACAAACTGTCATCAATAGTGTACGTGTCAAGTGATGTATGGTCCTTTTCATCTCCAGGTTTGAGCAATATCCACTCATTGTCTACTCTTACACGATATGCATGAAAATGCAAGTCAAAAGACAATGGATGCAAAATTTTACTGCAGAGAAACCACATACTGTAGTGTCAATGTTAAGAATGTATTTGATTTGTCCAAACACTGGAATGCTTTCCTCATGTAAAAGGTTTTTCTCTCTGCACTTAAGAACAAATTTGAACAGATTATCTTGGAATTCCTCCAGTAGTTTGTCTAAATTTGGCTCAACTATTTGATGATCAGGAGGACATGCATCTAATTCAGAATCTTGTTGCTCACAGTATAAGTTGTGCTGCACCGCATTGGCATCCTCACCGTTCCCCTCAGTGTCAGAAGACTTTGCATTTATGCTTCCTGTACACATGTTTCCTAAAAGAATGGAACTGGGAAAAAGTTGCCTGGCATTCACTTATACCACAGGTGATACTGAAACGTGGTTCATGGGCATGAACAAGCCCAACGTGCTGGATTAACTTAACTAGAGTAAAGGTCCTTCGCATGCATTTGGGGCACTGGTATAATTGAGGCATGATGATCTATCACAGATTGTTAATGACTCTGAGTACAGTTATAGGCAAAGTCTTGTCTCCCTTTTCCACAATGCTGACAATGCGCCTCTGAAGAAAGGTCAGGGTGTTTTTCAGGTGTGGTGGGTATTCAATGTTGAAAACGTAGTACATACTGAAGGCTGTTATAAAGGCTTCATCAAGATCTGTGCAGTGGCACACATCTACTCCATCTACTTTCACCACACTGGGCCCAGCACTGGTCATCGCCATCTTCCACTCGTTATTCCTCAGCTGAATGGTTGGATAGGGTGTAGCAGCGTCTTTCTATATAAATTACAAAAATAAACAAATATCAAACCAAGCAGCAAAAGATAATGTACCAATTAGTTTAAAAATAATTTAAAGACAGTGTTTAGTTACAATTTTAAAATATTAAGTAATACAACTTTAAGCATATTAAATAGGTTTCCCGCAGAAAACTGGCAACGACTGGTGAGGGTGTGTGCGTTAAGGGACTGTAATATTTTGATGACCGGCATGGTTATATTGAGCAAAATATTAAACAACAACAAATAGCCAAAATAATTTGTTACTCATACACCCTTAGTCATTTTCCTTTTCCTCTTCACTTATTTGAACAAGATTTTACGACATTCCAGATGCCTACCTCTCCCAAAGTGATGTAGTGTTCAATCTTCTCTCTGAAGATGGATGGCAAAACAGTCCAGCCCTTAAGTCGATTCCTGAAATGCAAAAAAAAAAAAAGACAAAAGATCACAGATTACAGAGTGTAACTACAGATCTACTTTCACATTCATTAGCAAAATGACTGTGACTACCTGGTAGGTCTTCAGCCAAGGCATCCTTTCTTGCATCATTGTACTGTTTTGCCGGCACAGACTTTCCCTGTGCAAGCTTAAGCACATTTGGCAACACACTGACAAATCCTTCTTTGAAACGATGACAGAAGGCAAATGTTGAAGGGTGAAGTCTGTCAACCTCTTCAATACACTGTAGAATACACAAACACATTATCAGTTATTATTGTTAAAGGCAACGATAGGTCTTACATTAAAGCGGTCACATTTTCACACAATGTCCAAAATTACATAGACAAGCTCACATTAGGGATGGAACAACTATCACTTATCTCTATGGTGGCTGTGGAAGAGTGGTTAGCACAGTTGTTCCTCTAATGCAAGAGTTGGAGGTTTGATTCCCCATTATTCTGACACGTCGAAGTGTCCCTGTGCAAGACACTGAACCCTTTTTGCCTCTGATGTGTGTCCCATCAGTGTATGAATGTGATTTAAAGCACTGATTAGTCTCTATAGATTGATTTACTTGTATTAGCTTTGTAGAGAGTAGTAAATGTATGTGTGAATGAGTAAATGAGGGCACAGATTGTAGTATAAAGTGCTTTCAGTATTTTGGCTGGTTAGAATGGTGCTATATAAGTACAGTCCATTTACCATTTAGCTGTACTTACTATAGTAGGCATCTTTAAGAAAGGATATTTGTTGAGTACTTCCTCAATTGGCATCCCTTCCATGATTTCACGTCGTCTCCAGGAGAATGTTCGAGCCATGCGGTCTTTAACAGTGGTCATATCTGGATGCATCTTCTGATATTCAGTCTGGAGCACATTCACATGGGCTTCAACAGATGCAGAATCTTCCCCAACACAAATTTCCTTTGGGATAAAGAGACAGTGGCTGGTAATAACTTAATGTATAACATTTGAAACATTTCAAGACTCGTTTATTTATTTTTTATCAAAACATGAAAAATAAACAATACATGGAAATAAACTTACAAATGATTGACTCAACGAGTTGCGAGACACATTTGAAGATGTGTTGGTAGACTTGGACTGCTTTGTATGGCTGAACTTCTTCAACTTTCTGACTTCAGTGTCACTAACAAGTGGTGCACGTTCTGCTTTAAATTTTCTCTTCAATGACATGTGCCAGGTGTGCTAGGATTTTTTTTTTTTAGAAAACATTTAATATAATTTAAGTAACAAATACTGTAAAGATATATGCATGCATGTTAATACAAATACGTTTCATAGTGAAAAGCTTGAATAGTCAACTGGACTGGGTTGATAGAGGTTTAGCTTCTAATCACAGAAGCATCAGTACACTAGTTCAGTCTTCAAAAAGAAGGTCTAACATTAACACCAGCTGGATTATAAGTGAGCCACGCTCCTCCTGATTACAAAAAAGTACCAATTAATTTAAAAAAGGAGAACTTTACTTCATGTTTTATAG
>JBBPBX010066041.1:0-12440 GCA_038048925.1 Garcialebias charrua | reverse complement strand
TTGATTGATTGATTGATTGATTGGATTGATTGATTGATTGATTGATTGATTGATTCTTACGTGGTCCAGCTCCCCCACTCATTTTACACACTTTCTTGAGTTTAGATTAGAAGAAATAAACTGGAGGCCATTACTAGGCAACTCAGTAGCTTGCTAGTTTTTGGCGCAATTGTATGCGCATGCACTGTGACCCATGTGTCAGAAAAGGTCAAGTCTCAGATTGGCTGCCCTGTATGTCAATCAAGTGACAAATTTCACAGTGAGGATGGATTGATAGGCTGACATCTGTAATTTTAATGCCCTGCGATCTACAAATGTACTCATATTACCTTTGCGATCTATCGGTAGATTACGATCAACATAATGGGCACCCCTGGCTTAGACGTTAAAATTAGCACACTGTCACATCCCTTCACAACGAACTTGTATTTTTCAAAAGGTGCCTTTTTTGGCACAATTAAAAACTTCAACTATTTATCCAGCTGCTTATATTGCCAGTGTGATGTCATGATAGAGATAAATCTCAAGGGATGGAAGTTTGGTCAGGTGCACTGGAGCATAATACATGCAGCCAGGTGAGCCAGATGGGTGGCAGATGGCTTAAAGGGCAGCGACAATTTGCTAAAGTAGTTCATAACAGGGCAAACTGTGACGAAACAATGCATCTGGACACTCTAACCCTTGAGTGAACTGCTTTTGATTTGTGCAAGATTTGACAAATTGCATGGTATCATTATGTCAAATGCTTAAGCTGCCATGAGAAAAGAACAGTCAGAGGGTTGAGCACTGGACAGATGAGGAGTGACACCTTTCACACAGCTAGAGAACTGTGGAGACAGCGTTACTGTACTGTAGAAGATGAGACCTGAGCTATTAGAATTAACAAACATTAAATACTAAAATGTTTATTATCAATAATATATATATATATATATTATTTTTATTTTTATTTTTATTATCAATAATACTGTATATATATATTTATTTTTATTTTTATTTTTATTTTTTTTATAAAACAGAACGTCCCCTTTCATCTAAGGTTGTAATTAGTAGTCTGTCTTTTCAGGGTAGTCTTATTGTATTTCATTTAAAAGTCTGGGAGACTAAACGTTCTTTAGACAAAATTAAAAAGGATGCATCTACGGAAGCAGAGGCGTGAACTTTGAGTGCAAACAGAAGTTTTTAAGGAGGACAACAGACATATCTGTGTGTGTTTTTTATTTCCCTGAAGAGCAGCTCTTAGCCATTCTTGGCCTGTGCCCCGGTCTCCAGCAGTGAGGTCATCGATGTGTGTTCTGTACAGAAGGCGCGCTGAGAAACGGTACCAGATTAGAGCCAGACCTCACGGACAAGCACACTGATGCCAGAAACCTTGCCAAATGTGTTTTCTTTTAAATGGAAATTCACAGATGGCTGATATTGAGGCTTTACTGTTCCAAATGTGTGCTATATGGAGCTTTTTGTGTATGTGTGTTCTCCTGACTGTTTACCTGGTGTGTTTACAGAGATTCACATTTGTACATATGGATACAAAGTGAAAAAGGCAGATTTAAAGCAGATGAATCTCTTCTGCAGATTTCAAAGTTAAAGTTGGAGATAATAACAGATCCATCCATCAGTTTTCTTTACCCACCTTTTCCTTTTTTCGGGTCACAGGGCGAGTGCAGCATGGTGGCGCAACTGGTAGAGCTGCTGTCTCTCAGCGAGCAGGTTCCCGGTTCAAATCTCGGTCTGGGGGCCTGTCTGGGTGGAGTTTTCATGTTCTCTCCGTGCATGCGTGTGTTTTCTCCGGTTACTCCGGTTTCCTCCCACAGACGAAAAACATGTATATTGTACTGATTGGTAACTCTAACTTGTCCCTAGGTGAGAGTGAATGGCTGTTTGTCTCGTTTGTCTCTATGTGTCCCTGTGATGGGCTGGAGACCTGTCTAGGGTGTACCCCGCCCCTCGCACAGTGATTGCTGAACATAGGCACTGGCGACCCCCGAGACCCAAAAATGGAAGAAGCGTGTAAAAGATAATGGATGGATGGATGGATGGATCATGGCAATGTAATATTTTGTTTCCTTAGCATGGCCCTAATGTGCCGTCATATGTACAGGTTCAGACTCAGTGGCTTGCTAAGATATTTTGGCCTTACTTGTCAAAATCTGTCCATGTCATCATAGGATACCAATCAGTCAGTTTGTCCTGATACAGTCTCTGTAGATTCTCAGTCAGTCAGGTCAGAAAGCAACTGTAGCTTCCTTGATTTAAAACTTAAAATGATTTAGTACATTTATTCATTTTGTGGTTTTAAAATGTCAGATTAGGTTTTTATTGTTTTCCATCTGTTTGCAAATCTTTGTTATAGCTTTTAGAGCTCTCCTAAATGTAGGCAAAGGAATGGTATAAGAGAAGTATCACATGTTCTAATTGTTTTTAGATTCAAATTTTTGCAGAAGTTACAACTGCTGCCTATAATATCACATATTATTGAGTAGCTATAATGTAATGATAATATTCCTATAAAATCTTGTCAAATTCAATTCACCAATAAACATTAAGACAATAAATACACAAGAGTGTTGTGTGTTACCTATCATTGTACATTTAGTGTTAGGTGTCCTCTAGTAGATTAAATCATGAATGTGAGGGCAGCTGCCATGGTGGGTACATAGTAAGCTAAAATGGGAATGACGTGGACAACAAAATGTGCACGACCAAGACTACAGTTTTGCTAAACTTGCACACTATTATTTTCAAAATGTGGTCATTCAAAACACAAACACAGCACTGGTTGAAAATACTCAGAGTTCAGTTAGGCTGCATTACAAAATGTATCTGTTTTTTCAGTTTTTCTATAATTTTAGGCCATCGTCTAGTCTCCTGCAGTCACAAACCAGTCAGATATCACCTTTAGTATCACAATGTTGACATTTAGATAAACACACTTATGCCTTAAAGACCGTGTAAAGTGAAATTAAATTTGTGTTTTGAGTTTGTCACATGGCATAAATATGTGTTATTAATCACCCATATAAATCTGACTGATTAAAAACATTGTTTACCTTATAAAATTAAGTCTCAAATATAAGGAAAAAACATGATTTTCCCAGGGTCTGGAACGGTGGGGGCGTGTCAGCGCGTGGGCGTGGTTTCAGCGCAGTTCTGCAGCTCAGAGCAAGTAGGAGGACCCTCTCGCTCAGAGCTGAACTGTGTGTGGAGGAGGAAGACAGGTTCATCAGTAAACCTGCTCTGTTTGCTCCTTTTTCCAAGAGTTACGCTGTTTTTAGTGCACAAACAACTCTGGTTTTATTTTAAAAGTTGAGGACACAACTATAATTCATAACTCCGCTGTTCTGTGTTTAGAAGATGAGCGGACTCGCGCGGCTGCACCCGGTCCGACCCGACACATCGCATGCGGGGGCTGTGTTGGTGATTAAAATAAAGAGTAATCACGTTGATAACTAAGTATGCAATGGACCTGTCGCATTTTCTTAGCAAAAAAGGAGCTTGTGAACTTGTAGGGCACAGGCTTAGCAATAAAAAAAAGAAAGAAAAGAAACAGGAAAGGCGGCGGCGGTGTCCGGAGGCTGAGGAGGGAGACGGTCAGTAGCAGGTGCCCTGACCATTAAAACATCCAGGGAAGATGCAGGAACGAGGCATAATTGATTAGCTAGCTAACAATGAACAAAATATCTATGCTATTGCTATCTGATGCTATCTGCGACTCGCGAGTGAACGGCTCCACCCATGCGAAGAACAATTTATATGACTGGAGCAGCAGGGGGTAGGGCTATACTAATGAGGACCGCGTGACGAAACGCGGTCCCGTTTAAAACACGCCTAAAAAATCCTGAAATAGAAATATGTTTATACACAGTTTCATGTATAACTCCAAAATTAATTGAGCTACAATTTTGAAACTTTTTACTCATTTACAACATTACAATTATCACATTTATAATGTTTATTTAAGAAAATGTTGAAATTCACTTTACACGGTCTTTAAGTGTTTGTCTACAGAATTGTTGGTTTGACCATCGGTAAAATTCTCACTGGTCATTGATTGCAGTATTCTAATAATCACAGACTGATAAAGCCACTATCATAATAATTCTATCTTGACCAGTCGTGTACTGTAATTGCACAAGCCCTTCCACTGAATGATTCAGTAATATGAAGACAGAGCTGGACAAGAACCGGTCTCCACTGGAGACAAGCACAATTATGATTTGACCAAAGTCAGAGCGCATTGCAATTCATCAAGCCGTTTATGAAAGGATCATCAGATAAATGCTTTAGAAAGCGGAGGCCAGTCACAGCTTGGGGTGATTGATATGGTAGCCTTATAATCCAATAAGTGGCTGTGGTCTCTGGACAGCAGCTTTCCAAACAGAGATGTATCACAGAGCATGAAGCTGCACTCACAATTGCATTGTAATTTGGCCACAATAGATCTGACTTTCGCTCCGCCATCATTCACGTTAGTGTCCCATCCCTGAGCTCATTCAATGTGTTTGGGAGGGAGTTTTGGAAACTGTCCCAATTTTCACCAATGTGATTGTGCTTTGGAACTGGCATTTATTAATAATGTCACTTAAACCATCTCTAATGCATGTGTGAGCACACATGCACTGCATCTTTTCTTTCAAGCCTTATCATTCTGTGAATAACAAGTGCCTCAAATATTGTATGCAAATGTTATGATTGGATTTATTTGTTTAACTCAAATCAGCTTCAACTTGCCCAATTTACATTGTTTCAAAGAGGTTTTCGGCACCATTGACTTGCTGGGAAAGGCATATTGGAGCCAACGTTTAGCTTATCTCATCTAAAAAAAAACTGGATTCATTGCATTAGTTATGAGGATTTCATCTAAACAGAAATGCAACGTTAAAGATGCCACATTATGTCAGACTTTCAGGTTTGAAGTTCAAATGTTTAAAAAAAAACACACACTGAATGTGCGTGCAATAGTCTGCCACAGTTTCTCTTTTTCATCGGTTTAAAACACCTATTGGCATATATCACACATGCAGGCTAAAAATAGAAACCGTCGTCACTCCCATCCTCAGCTCCACCTTCTCTACCACCTCCCCTCCCTTCTATTATCTTCCTTTTCTCAACACACCTCCCTCCATCTCTCTTCTACATTCACACAACCCTCATATACCAACATGCAGAATCTATGCTTGATGTAAATGCCAGCAGCTATTATGCAATTATAAAAATAATAAACTCTTTTCACATGAAGCATGAATCTAAGTTTGGGTATTGATTTTTATATATTTATTTATTTTTCACGTTTCATCTTCTGCTCCCTTTTTTTGTGTTTCCGTGGCAACCTCAGGCGATAAACGAAAATTGTGCGTTGGGTACGTTATTACAGTATAATACATGTACATATTTAGAGCAGCAGCAGCAAATATTTGCACATAAGATGATAGGTGATGGTGTAGAAATTCCTTTTCCTCCATGTCATCTTTTCTCTAGAATTGCTCATTTTAGCGTTTAAATCAGTTTTCTCAGTTCACACAACCAGCTGGATGACCACAGTGTTATAAAAGTGTTTTTAGTGAACACCTTTGCTCGTGTACTCCATTGTTTTTCCTCACTCGTGAAAAATGCATGTGGTTAAGTCACAGTGACTCACTCTGTGTGCTCATTGCCTCCACCAGACACCTGTTGTAGGTTTAGTTGCACAGTGTGGCTGTTTGTTGGGATCATACTGACCTCTGCATGGCTGAAACACAGACAGAAAGCAGCTGTTACTCTAAATTATTTTGGCAAAGTTCATTTTCCAGCTTCTGTTTCATGCTTTGTTTTTGGCGCTGAGCGTGAAACAAATCAAACTTCAACTCCTCAGCTCTACCAATTCTAAGCTCTTGAATATTACGTATCCTTTTTGAGTGTCTTCCTTTCTTCTTCATCTTCATGAAGACGTGTACATGCACATTTGTGCATGAGTGCCATTTTTATAACAGCTCCTCGTTGGTTATGATTGCACCGGCCATTTCCCTGCAAGGCTCTCCCTGAATGACAAACTCGCACATCCCTTATCATCCTCCTCTATCACAAAAAAATCAATAGTCTCCGTTTTTTCTCTGCATTTATTGAAGAATGAAGCTGCAGTGTTCTTTTTTGGGGCATGCAGTCAGTGTTGTGGATACCCACAGACTGCCACGTAGATTGAGATAAAACTGTATACCTCAAAGCAAGATTATATAACATTTACTGAATATGAGCCATGGTAGCCATAAGTCATAGTGGCACTATTTGTAAATGTTAAAACATGGATTTTTAGCCTCAATTTCAGCTCATGGATCTAACAGAACCAATTTTATCTAAAGTTTAGCATTAGCCACCAGGACTATATAAACTTTAACACACCAAGTAAGCACTCTTTAAGAGGAGAGGTTTAGATTTATTAGTCATAGCCAGTTTGTGAAGTGATGGTAAGAGACCAATCTGAAGAAAAAGGTTAAAAAAAAGTGATAGGAGAAATGTGCACGTTAACTCTGCACAGGATGTGGAAGAGTTGGTGAAAACAGTAGGCAGGCATGGAGAGACTGTTGACATTCACATAAAGGACTAATGACAGCATGACACACTCATCTATCATTGCTCTGTCTCTGATTTTTCCAGTACTGACACCATCTGTTACTCATCAGCCCAGAAGACTGGAGCAAGGTTTGATGGGTGCACTGTTGGTGAAAGAAGTTATTGTTATGAAAAAGAAATGCTTGTTATGTACAGTAAATGGTGAATGGACTATATAATTCTATCAAGCTGCTCAAAGCTCTTTACAACACACACTGTGCCCTCATTTACCCATTCATACAGCCCTCTACTAGATCTCTACCAAGAATAATCAGTGCTTTATCACATTCATACACTGATGGGACACACATCAGAGGCAATGAGGGGTTCAGTGTCTAGCCCAGGAACACTTCAGCATGTGACTGCTGGTGGAATTGAACCCCCAACTTTTGCATTGGAGGACAACTGCTCTAACCACTCAGCCACAGCCGCCCAAATTACTAAATTTAATGGCCAAAACATAGATAAAATATGCTTTTTGTTGTTTTGTTCATAGCCTAGTTGGTTATTTTAAGACCTCAGCGTAAAAACAAGCATACATTATTTGTGCTCATTGTAGCTCATTTATTTATTTGTTTATTTATTTGTTTGCTTATTTCAGACTTGACTGCCTTTTAGTGTGATTTTTAGTTGTGTTAAAAATTTGGAATTCAAAAGAATACAGTCGCCTTACTATAGGTGCAATAAAAACACACAGAGATGTGCCAATAAATACAAAAGACAAACGCATCTTGGAAGAATATGTTCTCCTTTTATGATCCTCGTTCACTTTCTTTGTAAACAAAATACAGTTCAGTCATCCACGGTTAGTTTTAGTTCAAGTTCAAGTAGATTTTATTGTCATTCGCATGAGATGTGGTACATGAGGTGGAACAAAATTGTGTACACAGTGTCCCAGTTACATCCAACAATAGTAAAAATTTAAAGTGTAAAGAGAAACATTAATAAAGATCTAAGATATAAACTAAGAAATACGCTTCACACTAATGGTGCAAAACAATATGCCAAACAACAGCAGCACGAACATGGGTCTGTGTGAGCAGCTGAGTACGAATGAATACAGTAGCATTAAATAATCAGCAGCATGATATCAGCAGCATGGATAATCAGCAGCACATTTCACCAATCAAAGTAGTTATTACAATGTTTTTTGCTTTTGTTTTTTTCACAGTGATAATCCTGATTAGGGATTTATGAGGATTTATCCTGATTTAGCGTTTTAGTCTGTTAGCATTACAGGAAACAGGCTTGTGGCTGTGATCTGGTGCAGAAATTGTCCTTGTCCTCACAAAGCCAGACGTTGACATATCAACTTGGCTAACATGGTGGTTTTTTGCTTGTTTGTTGTTGTTGTTTTTTTTTTTGGAATAGGTCACAAATCATTGCCTGTTACTGTACGTCAAATGCATGTGCATTTATATTTTGGTTTGTGTTGTTTGTGTGGGTGTGCTGCAGCATGGGGTTTGGCTTTCATTATTGTCACCCCCTGCTTGTGTCAAGAATAATTAATTTCCTAACATTTTTGAGGAAGACTGGGATATAATGTGCCAAATCTATAGCTCAGTGTGAGTATTAACTTCATAATGGGGAACAAAAAACTGATTATCACTAATATTTATTCATTTTCTGGGGGTTTTGAGATCTTGCAGCAACACTGATCCCAGCAGTTTGCAGCTGTGCAAAAATAATTTTCCTCTAACTTGATGGATTAAAGAATTAGCTGCATTGAGAAGAATCTTTTAGGTTAAATAATGATGTTCAATGCACATTTTGTGTCGTTCCGGATGAGAGGTGACAACTTTCTTATGTAGCTTAACAAAGGGAGAGAAAAAAAAAGGTTTTATAAAATACAGTCAGTTCTGTTTTCCCCACCAGTGCTGCTCCCACTACATTACATTATCCATGCATTAGCAGTAATCATGAGTTAGGGGTTCTGACTGGATATAACCTCAAGCAACTAGCAAGTAGTTCCACTGTATAATGGTATTCACCACCCTATACAATGTGTTATTTTGATACATTTAAACCATGGATAGCTCTGATTTAATTAAAAAAATAATACTAAGGTCATCACACAACACAAAATATTGCAATTAGGCAGAACAATACAAATAAAGAAATTATTGATTGAATAAAATCAAACGCTGTGATTTATTCATTTTTGTACAACGTACCCAATATTTTAATGATGTATTTAATTCTGCATGCAACAGCACTAATACTACTACAACTTTTAACAATAATAATTAAATAAATTTAAAAAAATCATGACTCTGCTATTTTAATGCTGGTCCAAACATGAGACAAATAGAGCACACGGGTGTGGAATATTTTTTTTTTTTTATTTTATTTTTTTTGTACACACAATAATAAAGTTGTGCCTTTTTCTTTCACTCAATCAGCGAAACATCATAACACTTAGAAATAATGTTTAAAATTGTTTTTTTTAATTTGATGTACACAGTTGTGATTAGGCCTGTCACTATAACAAATTTAGCTGGGCAATTAATTGTCTAAGAATTTATTGCGATACATGATAATATTGTTTGACATTTGACAATAATTAGTAATGTCAAACTTAAGAAGACATGTTGGTTAATGTTTGCGTGTAGTACATTGTTTGACTACTAGATGGCAGTATAAGAGTTCGAGCCGAAGGATGGATAGTGAGGGAGCGAGCAGCATGTCTCTTTATGAAAAATATGGGTTAAAACAGATTTTAAAGAGAAAAGAGAAAGGGAGGGGTCATTGAAGAGCACTGGAGTACAGCCTTTTGTCTTTCAGTGTCCAGTAGAAAGAGAGAGACACGAAGAAACAATAAAACCGATACATGAAAATGAGGTTGATAAATTTAATTTATCATGCCATCAGAGTCAGAGTCAGAGAGAATTTATTGTCATTTGCACCACATGTAGTACATGTGTTGAAAACGAGATTATGTACACAGGGTCCCAGTTACATCCAACAACAAATGCAAGAGAAAAACAATAATAACATCTAGGATTAACTAAGAGAGACATCAGCTAGTAATACACTAAGCCCTAATGTAGTAGAAAAACATCATTATAAACAGCAGCACGAACATGAGTCATTATGAGCAGATGGTCACAGATGAACGCAGCAACAAGAAACAGATCAGTATCAGCATGATGTGACATTTTGCAGTGTTTATTCTTATTATTTATTTATTCATGAGTCTGACAGCCTCAGGGTAGAAGCTGTTCCTCAGTCTAGTGGTTCTACATTTGATGCTCCTCAACCTCCGTCCCGAGGGGAGTGGTGCAAAGAGTGAGTGTGCTGGGTGAGTGAGGTCTTTCATGATGCAGGTGGCTCTTTTTCTGCATCTGGAGGTGTAAATGTCTGTGATGGTGGGGAGACTGACTCCAACAGACTTCTGTGCAGCCTTCACCACTCTCTGTAGAGCTTTCCTCTCTGCAACTGTGCAGCCTCCATGCCACACGTTGATGCTGGAGCACAGGACGCTCTCCACTGCACACCTGTAGAACGAGGTGAGGACTGAGCTTCTCAGACCAGCTCGTCTCAGCCGTCTGAGGAAGTAGAGTCTCTGATGACCTTTCTTGATCAGGCTGGTGGTGTTATTGCTCCAGCTGAGGTTATCATTCAAGTGTACACCCAGGTACTTGTAGCTGGAGACCACCTCCACCGCAGATCCACCTATATACAGTGGGGTGTGGGTGTGTTTGTTCCTTCTGAAGTCCACAATCATCTCCTTCGTCTTCTTCACATTCATGTGAAGGTTGTTCTCTTTGCACCAGCTCTCCAGATGTTCCACCTCCTGTCTGTAGCTGGATTCATCATTATCTGTGATGCATCCCACCACAGCTGTATCATCTGCAAACTTAACAATATGACAGCCTGGATGTGTGGCTGTACAATCATATGTGAGCAGAGTGAACAGAAGAGGGCTCAGCACACATCCTTGAGGAGAGCCAGTGCTGAGGGTGATGGTGGAGGAGGAGAAGTTGTGGATCTTCACGGACTGTGGTCTGTTTGTTAAGAAGTCTAGTACCCAGTTACAGATGGAGGGGCTTAGTCCAAGTGTGGATAGTTTGTCTATCAGAGTTTGGGGGATCATGGTGTTGAAAGCAGATGTGAAGTCCACAAAGAGCAGACGCACGTATGAGTCCTTCTGATCCAGGTGGGTGAGAGCAGTGTGGACCACAGAGGAGATGGCGTCCTCTGTTGATCGGTTCTCGCGGTATGCATATTGATGAGGGTCCTCGCTGATGTTGACGGTTGTCTTGATGTGGGACATGACCAGTTTCTCAAAACATTTAGCGACTATCGGGGTGAGAGCCACCGGTCTATAGTCATTCAGACCAGTCACTGTGGAGCTTTTTGGGACTGGGATGATGGTGGCAGTCTTCAGGCAGGTGGGAACTGACTCCAGTGAAAGTGAGGTGGTGAAGACGTCAGCCAGCACCTCACAGAGCTGGTCCGCACATTCCTTCAGAACTTTCCCTGGGATGTTGTCTGGACCCGTAGCTTTATGAGGGTTGATCCTTCTGAGACTACCTCTCACTTCTGCTGCGGTCACTTTGAAAAATTTAATTTATCATGCCATTAATTGATTTATTGTTTACTGTGACAGGCCTAGTTGCGACAAACTAACTGTGCAGAATGTTTGAACTATACTGTAAAGAGATTTTTGGAGTGCAAGGTGTATTGAGTTCTTTTTTTTTCTATTGGTACTAGAAATTAACAGATTTTTTATATGAGGTGTTCAAATTGAAACAAGCTTTATTTGCCCCCAAGAGTCAATTAAAGCACACAGGGAGGTTGTACATATAGACAAGTAAAACATGCTTATATGAATAAAGATGAGATGGGCAATATGGGGGATATTGTGACTTTAGTGTACCTCAGAACTGGTAACAGGGGCTAGGGGGTTCCCTATTCCCCAGGTCATCTTTTTCCACGTTTCTTTCTCCCGTGTGTCTATAGTTGCCTATGTGCTCATTCCACCTTTTTCCTTTTTCGTTCATTCATGGGTTTCACAGCACGAGACCTGCCTTGTTAACTTATCCTGCTTCCTCCTCCTTCTCAGCCTCTTTTTCTTCCACTTCACCTCACTTTTTGTTCGTTCTGCCATCACTCCTCTTTTTGAAAGGGCACCTGTGTTATTTATCAAAACGAGATGGGGTTGAAGGCCTCTCCATT
This sequence comes from Garcialebias charrua, assembly GCA_038048925.1. Lineage (NCBI taxonomy): Eukaryota > Metazoa > Chordata > Actinopteri > Cyprinodontiformes > Rivulidae > Garcialebias > Garcialebias charrua. The sequence goes on along the minus strand of JBBPBX010066041.1, from coordinate 674 downwards.
GGGAAAAGGCAGGAGGAAAAAAAAACATAAAGGGACAGACAGGATTAGGCAAGCCTGTATAATAACCTGGAGACAGGCTTCGTCAGCCCGTCTCCAACCTTCACCGGTGCTCCAGGAAGCCTGTGAGGTCATAGGAACCATGTTTGATTGGTGCAAGGTTGTCAAGGCACAATCATTTTAAGGACCAGCTTTGTCAGAGAAGTCGCTGCAAGCAACCTGCTGACAGAACCTTCCAAACTGATGAGAGCTGACTTTCACCCCATTGACTCCTTTCCATGAGCTCTTGTCCTGATGAAGCTGTGGTAAGTGTGAAATGCTATTTTTGGTATCCAGGTTGACCTCAAATGAGATAAGTGGAAAATAGAAAAGTACAACTGCAAGATGAAGAGGTTAAGACAAAAAAAAAACAGTTTAGGGTATGTGCAGATTTCTTGAGTCATGTCTCATTTCTTTGTTTTACTTCCAAGGTATCGGACATTCTTATAATCTAAAGATGAGGCAGTAATGTGCTGACTCAGAGCAAAAACCTTACAAAGATCCAATAGGATTTTAGGGACTTTGTTACCACCAGCATCAAAAAAACCTAATTAATTTTGTTGAATCTAAAAAAAAAAAAGATTATTGAGTTTGAGACATAAAATATTATTTTAGCATCAAGGTGATTCCCAAGAGTT
>JBBPBX010066038.1:0-10082 GCA_038048925.1 Garcialebias charrua | reverse complement strand
TAAATAAATAAAAAATAATACAAAGCAGAAATTATTTATATTGCAACTATAAGAATTAAAATCAAGCAATAATAATAATAATAAGAAAAGTAAAATTTTGTAAATTTGGCAGAAATACAATTTATTAAACTTTTTATTTATTTCATTTTTATTATTTGCAGTTGTGTTTTATGGTCTGCTGTGACCATAAGGAGAAATAAACTAAAAACAAACATTTCAAACAGAACAAAAAAAAAAAACATATAAAAAGCTTAAAATTTGTTGAGTTTTTAAAGATGGATGTAAAAAATATTAATCTTAAATTTGTTTAAATTAACTAACAAAATTTAAGAACAAGGATCAGTTTTAGCTGCGGACTGTGAGAAGAAAAAGTTTCTGAAAGTTTCTTAACGTTATATTTATAAAACATGATTTATCATTTTATTTATAAAATATCTAGTTTATTTCGATTCGATCAATTTGAGGTTTTATTGGTGATAAATTTTAACATTTTGATTTTGTTCAGTGGTTCAGATTCTCACAAACAATACCTTTAAATAAATTAAAAACATTGTTGTTGTTGTTTGCGGTGGTAAAACAGAATATTTAATGGGATTAAACTCTTGACTTTAATCTCTTTATGGGATTATTTTTATTTAAGAACATAATTTTGTTTTTTCTTCTCAGTTTCTAAATAAATGTTCACTTTTGTTTTTACGATTTATTAAACATTTAAATCAAATCCTGGTGGTGTTTTTTTTTATATATTTATGATTTTCAAGTTTATTGTTTTGCTGTTTGTAAACAACATTAATAATAGTTTTATAATTTTTACCCGATTTTATATGTATTTTGAACAAATAACATCTTATTTTAAATGTTCTTTTTTTTTTTTTTTTTGCAGCAGAACCAAATTGAACCTTGCAGGCCGCCGCGCTTCACTTTAAACTCAAAAAATAAAAAGAAACTGGTCCAGAATTTAAAGTTCTGCAGAAAATCCACCTGAGAAAATAAAAATAAAGATAAAAATTTTAAAAAAAGTGAAAATATTTAAAATCAGAGTGTCGTCATTTGCATGTGAACCTTTATAATTGTATAATAATGTTTAGAGCTCATAAAAATGCATTGCCTCTAAATGTTCAAGTAAATTTTGTAAAAAGAACGAGCTGAATGGAGATTTTTACAAAGCCAAAATACAGAACAAGTTTGAAAGGACGGTGTGTATCAATACAAGGTGTTGACTTATGGAATAGTTTAGAAAATGAAATTAAAACTACTAACTCACTTATAGTCTTTTAAAAAAAGCTTAAAGCTTAAATATGTTAAATACTAAATATTCAAATTGTACTAAAAATTTAAATGTGTATTCAAACCGTGTAAGTTGCTTAAATTTTGTATCATTGGTTGAGTTGCTTGGAAATGTGTATACTTGATTGAGTTATTTTTATTGATCTCGCTTTTTTTTATTATTGTTATAGAAAAAAGGGGCAGGTAAAATAAGATTTTTTTTTCTTCTCCCTGTCTCCTTTCATTTTATGTTTTTTTCTTTTTTCATTTTATTGCTATAATGTAAAAATGTTTTCTCTTTACAAAATGTAAAACGAAAAAAAAAAAAATTCAGTAAACAAAAACATGTAAACAATCCACCTGCAAACAGACAGACAGGTGCGCGCGCAGCTTCGCCTGAACTTTTCCTTTAAAAACAAAAGTTTGCTGCAGAGACACGTGATGTTCCAAACCCTCCTTTCAGAACCGAACCCGACCCGGGTCAGAAGTTCGGTGAAGTTCAAGCACAAATTAAATATTGTATTGAAAACACGCACAGAACCAGAACCCTGCTGGACCAGAACCCTGCTGGACCAGAACCCTGGACCAGAACCAGCAGGACCCAGACCCAGAACCCTGCTGGAGCAGAACCCCGCGCGCGCCTCACCTTGGAAGCGGTGACCCAGGAAGCGGTTCCGGAGGACCCACGGGTAGAAGCCCAGCGGGTCCCGGTGCTGCGGGCTGAAGAAGTTCTGGTGCGGGATGTGCAGCGGGTGCAGGAGCGCGCCCGGAGCCTGCTGCTCGTGCAGCATGTCCGGACCCGAACAGAACAAAGTCCTCCCCCCGCTGCCCTGGAAGCACGAGCCGAACACCCCGGACACCGAGGCCGGGTGCATGGAGTCCGGGAACCGGAGCGCAGTGGGCCGGATGGGTTCATCCCCAGAACCAGAACCAGAAGCGGAGCTGGACGCGTCCTTCCCGACCAGAGACTCGATGGTGAAGCATTTCTTGTTCTGGAACATCTTCAGGACCAGGATCCGGGACCAGAGTCGGTACCAGGCACTCAGGGGTTCGGGTCCAGTCAGGACTCGTTCAGAACCCCGGTCCCCCCATACCTGTCCCCGGGAGTCCACCTGAGCGCAGCCGCGTGCGTAAATCCTCCGCTGAGCTCCTGGAGCTTGTTCGGGTCCAGGTGCCGCGCGGATCCTCCGCAGTGAACTTTGAGGTTCTGGTCTCGGATCAGTCGGTTCCTCCTCCTCGCGCCTCCTCCTGCTTCATGCTGGAGTCTGATCCGAACCTGAAGAGTCCAACACTCTGGGGCTGGTACCTGCCCTGCTGAGGTGTGCTGCGCATGCGCACAACGAAGGGGAGGAGGAGGGTGATGAAGATTAATAAAGAGTCATCAGAGACTCGTTTGAAGATCAAACAAAATTATTATTATTTTTAATCTGAAGACTTCCGGTTTAACTTTCAATGCCAGAACTTTCCTTTTATTTTATAGATATACTTTTTATACTAAAAACTCAGGACAGTACACTTTTTATTATTTCATTTTATGCTTATGTTTACATGTTTAGTGTTTTAGTGTTGGTGTAACTTTTTATACTTTCATACTACTACTATGCAAAAACTCAGGACAGTATTACACTTTTATTATTTCATTTTATGCTTATGTTTATTAAATGTTTCAGGTGTTTTAGTGTTTAAATGGTTACTGTTGCACCGAGGGACTGAGAGAAACGCAATTTCAATCCTGTGTATGTCCTGTACATATTGCAGTTCTGACAATAAAGTTGACTTTGACTTTATCTTCACGGTTGTTTGTTATTATTTTGCTGTTCATTGTTTGTTTTGTATTTTATGTTTGCATCACTTGTTTATTTCCTTTGACTTTATTTGTATTTTTACTTGTTTTTTATTACTTCAGTTGTTTTTGTGTAAACTCTGTGTTTGTTTTATTATTTGTGTGTCTTTAGGTTTGTTTATTTGTTTGTTTTGCGAGGGTTAATGTTTTATTTAATGTTTAATAAAAACATTTTCTGTCAATTTAAACTTTTTTTTTTTTTTACCTTTACGGAATCTTTGAGTTTCAAGAATGATAATCTGTGTTAATAATACTGTTTGCTTGTTTGTTTGTTGGTGGTGTTGAGGAAGCAGTTTGAGTTTTTTTTTTTTAGGTTGTTTTGTTTTTCCGAGTCGTGTTTGTTGTTTGCTGAATGGTGAAAACGTTTACACACTGGACTTTTTATTTGATGTCTAAAATAATTTTCAGTTTGTTCTCTGTTTTTAGTTCTATTTTCATTTTCTTTGTTGTTTTAAAATAAATAAATTAGTTTAATTTGAGTCAGAAGTTTGACACCTGCTCAGGAGTGAAGTGAAGTGACCCAGCAGGTCAAAGGTCAGATCAGTCCCTGCCTCAGCTGTTCGTTCTGACTGTTGAGTCAAAATCAGCCGAAAGTCTCTGCTCCTTCAGCTCCTTCAGCTGCTTCAGCCGTCCAACAGTTTCTGTCAAATCTAAACTTTTACCATGCTGCAGGTCAGGAGCGGTGGAGCAGAGGTTAGAGAAGGTGTGCCATGTGCTCGGAAAGCCGCTGGTTCAATTCCTCGAACCGACAACGTCAAAAGGAAAGGTGAAGCACCCACACCTGCCCCATTCTGGGCCCTTGAGCAAGGCCCTTAACCGCCACCATCTGCTCCCCCGGGTGCCCTCTGCTCCACACAGAGGGCTGTGGTAGCTCCGTGGTCTCTTGCATCAGGAAGGGCATCCGGCGTAAAAACAATCGCTGAGTTTTATGTGAGTGTGTTTGCTGTGGCGAAGGGAGCAGCCGAAAGAAGAATAAAATTCTCCAGCAGGTCCATTGTTCTCCTGGTTCTGGCCTGCCGAGTCCTGTTGTCGTGGCGGCTCCTGGGCACCAGGAGGCGACGCTGCGCGGGGCCAACAAACAACTCCACCAGTTGGATGGATGTTAAACGACCCAGTAACTGTAGGGTCCATGTGTTTGTCTCAGAGGGGCCTTGGACCTGGACCGGGCCGGACCTTGTCCTCTGCAGCTTTGGGACCTGCAGGACAAATGCCAGCTCGTTCAGGCGTCCCCCTAATTGTGGCCCGGGAAGCCCCTGAAAGGCCCCCTGCCTCCACAGTGAATGAGCTGCCCTGCAGAGGCCCGTGTGAACCACAGTGCCCCTTTTTCCTCCCCATCCTGCCTCAGTATGTGGCCCCCCGGGGCCCCCTGCCCGCTCCACATGTTAATTAATAGGCCTCACTGGCAGATTTGGCTCCCGCTCGGCTTTGATGGAAGGCGGCCATTAGCATCTAATAATTTAGCCTCTGGCGCTGCGAGTGAGGCTCTGAAAGGAGGAATTAGGTGGAGCGGGCCTTTGTGAGCCTGAGTTAAAGTCCGAGGATTGTCCCGCCGCCCGGAGCCGCCGCTAACTGCTGCTAAACCCCCTCAACGCTCAGGGGCCCCTCCTCCTCATCAGGGCCCAACAAGGAGGCGATGGCAACAAGAACTTTATTCTTCCTCTGCAGAAAGAATGAAAGATGAAGTGTGAAGCACGAGCTGAGGGGCCAAACGATACTGTGCTTCTGCAACACACACACACCTGTTTTACGTAATATTTAAGGAACAAATGTACATTATTTACATCGTTGGATGTTTTTCCCATCAGTTCTCATAAATTTATCGCTCGCCTTTCAAGGAGGCAGGCGATTATGTAATCGTCTGTGTGTGTCTGTTAGTAAAATATATAATGCAACCCTCCAACCCGTAGCAGCTAGCTGTGCTGCGAAGCTAACGTTAGCCTGTCTGTAAATATAAACAAATAAATAGGAACAATGTAAATAGGAACAATAGGAACAGCTCCGTCGTCGGTCTGAGAGCCTCGGACAGAAGCGGGTCTTTCGCTGCGCTCGAGTTCCCCAAAGTCTTCGTCAGGAACTCCACCCGTTTCTCCCGCGTCGATTGTCGGAGTTGGCTGCAGTGCGCACACGACTCCGGGTTAGCTAGTGCCGCCTTAGCGAGCAACATGCCGAGACACATCGGGCAGGCTTCGTGGAAGTCCGCTGAAGAATCCACATGCGCTTGGACATGGACGTGACCCAGGGCTTCCCGGCCTGCTAGCCTAGCTAGGGGCCTTTGATTTCTTCTTGCTCTTCTCCGGTGCCATGTTAGCTGCCGAGGGAAGAAGCGTGAAAATTACCCGTTAGCTGGGCTAAACAAGTAAAAAGCAGAAATCCTCCTCTTCGCTGTGCTGTTTGAAGTTCTTCAACCTCCACGTTAGCTGGGCTAAACAGGTCATCGAAACAGCGGCAAAAACTCGAATGTTAGCTTGGCTAAACTAAGAGTACGCAGGATGAAAAAGCCTTGTAGTGACGCCCTGGGCAGGGAGTGAGCTCACCTCCGGTCGGACAGTTGAGTCACGTACATGGGTCCCGCGTTGAATCAGGTTGAAGCTGAGGTGAAGTGCAATAAGATTATGGAAATGAGACACGCTGCGTTTTATAGCAGGAGGGCGGGGCCTCCTGCTCATGCAGAAGTCTCATTGGCCTCGACAGGCGTGATGAAAGAAAACTTCACAGGTGAACGCGCGGGGGCGCAATTCCCCATACCCATATATTGCACCGTAGTGAACCGACCGAAAGGGAACAACCATCAACATAAAATGCGGGCAATCGTGTATTTGCCTCAATGTGTGCATGACCGCCTGTTAGCAAAATATCTCAAAACCCACCTTAATGTGGAAGTAGCCGAGAGTGATCCTCAACACAGACTCTGAGCTCCAATGGCGCCTTTAGTTAAAACTCGGCGGTTCCTTCAAGGCCTCAGTAATGACCTTTTATGTTCTGAGTTCTAATTATTTGCAATGCATGTGTGTTTTGGCCTTCATGGCCGCCGTAGATCACACTCTCTCCAACCTGAGGTTCCTCCTCAGTCAGGTTGGTGCACATGTCTGCTGCCCATTCAAACTGGACTCTGTGGTTCTGTAAAGTCCATTTACTGACGCTGGACCGGTTCACGTGCACACTTTTCAGAACAAACACGTCCAGTCCGAGACGTTTTATTTTATTTTCAGGTTTTACGATTTAGTCGAATGAACTGATGAGGTGAAACAAAGTCACGTCAGGTAACACACCTGTCGTTAACAAGAGCAAATTTTATATTTTTTAAATATTTTAACGTTTTGGGTTTTCATTCCTGTTCCGTGTTTCTGGTTTGAATCAGGAGTTGATCCTAGTTTGTCCCGACTGACACATCGCCCCCCCCCCCCCTCCTCCTCAGGTGTTTCCAGGTGGCTGTGAGGAGTCATGGGAATGTTGTGACATGACAGCAGAGGCTGTGACCCAGAACTAACACACACAGGATTCACTTCCTGACGTCAAACCAAAGAACCAGACCTCTCAGTCCTGATCGTGGGTTTGAAGAGGTCACGTGATGACTTTTAAATTAAGACATATGTCATACTTATGACATATAAAGTCATAAAAATTAGACTTTTTTTCTCCCAGTGGCAGAAACAAGATCCCACAGAACAGACTAAAGATCCAGTTTGAACTCAAACCAGTCGTTTTGTCGAGCTTATGAGTTTTTTTTCCTGCTTGAATGGTTAAGGTGGTGGTTTAGGCCTGGATTAGGACTTTTGCACAGAGTTTGACTCCTGAACCTGAAGTGTTGCAGAGGCCTTCAGTGTGTCCTCACAATGGGAGTAAAACCCAACACACCCAATGGTCCGGGGAGGCGGCGGGTGGGGGGTTCAGGGTCGGACCTGCAGGTGTCCGGTTCAGTCTCAGCTCATCAAACACTCACTGACATGTTGATCCTTTTTCACACGCTCCGAGGTTTATAAACTGCAGGCCAGAGGTGCCGGGGCCTCGAGGGGCCTCTCCGTCCGGGGCCCCGAGTCCTGAGACAGGTGGGTCCCGGACCCCTCAGAGCTCCAGCTGTCTGTCTGTCACAACCTGTAAGACGTCAGGAGGACAGTCAAACAAACTGGTCATGCTGCTGCAGGTTGAACGCAAGCAAAAACCAATGCAGACTTGTTCCTGTTTTTTGATTTTCTACATCTGCCTTATAATCTGTCTGTTTTGTTACTTTGACATCTTTGTTTTAACTTGTTAAAAAAAAAAACCATTTCTCTCTTATGATTGTCTATTGTTGATTGTCCAAGGAAAATCTACTGTTGCTGTTGTCATCATTCATTAGTTTGTAGCCAGGTCTCGAGGCTCAATGGGTAAAAAAAAAGCAGCTGATGGAAGACCAGCTGCCCCCTGCAGGCCAACACACTATTACACCACTGACTAAGATAAAAATAAAAAACAACTCAAGGATTAAAAGCAAAAATCAAAACTTTCCTGCAGCTTTTTATTTAGCGAAGCCCAAGAACAACAAAACGGTGAGTATCAACATGTTGCTGAAAACAATCTGCAGCACTGGTTTCTGAAAACACAAAGAAAACACTGAACTGTACAACAGTTTATGATACAGTCTTGTAAAATACTGTTCAAAGTGCTAATGCATATTAACAGAGCTCACACTGACAATTGTTTGCTTTGGCAACATAGAATGCAACAAAATAAAACAAGATTAGGTGAAAATACTGCAACACATGTAATACAGTGATTGTTATAATACACAACTTTCTGCTCTAAATTAAACTCAAGACAATAAACCACAATTCTTTTTAACAGTTTAAAGAACTAAAAAAATATGCAGATTACATTCAAGCATGAAGAACGCTAGCTTGTTAGCATTTAGCACACAAGCCTGCTTTCTTGATGTTGCAAAACTTTTCATTACACACAGTTAAACGATCATTTAACAGAATAAAAATACTGTACAGTAATACTGAGATTATCAAATATGCTCTCAAATCACATAACCGCACTGAATATACAAGCAAATGTTAGCATGCAGTGCAAACCTGCATGCTAACCTGCTAAAGATGTACCATTGGCATTAAATTAGAGGGGCAGTGAAGCTAACAGCTCCTGAGGTGTGAAAACTGAGCTTGTAACAAAACTTGTCAAATATTTCCCAAATTAATTAAACTAGAGCATGATTTTTTTAGTCTTAGCATAACTCAAACCCAGTGATAAATTAGCGAAGATGTTAGCATACCACAGTATAAGATGTTAGCACACCACAGTATAAGATGTTAGCACACCACTTTAAATGTTTTTCAAATACACTCAGTGACTCAACTGTGAGGAGAAACATGCTAACATGCTACTAGCTATAAGTGTGTAACCAGTAGTTCCCAACACTGATCCTTGAGGAACACCATCCTGCATGCTTTAGTTGTTTCCCTGCTCCAACACACCTGATTCAGTGATTACAATTTTTTATCAAGTTCTGCAGAAGCCTGTGAATCACTCATTCATTCAAATCATGTGTCAAAGTAGGAAAACAACTAAAACATGTAGGATGGTGTTCCTCAGGGACCAGGGTTGGGAACCACCGGTTTACGCAACGGCGCATGCTAAGGGCGCTAAAATGTACAGTTAGTATAGAAGGACATATAAAGCAAAGGAAATAATTTGTACATTTGACGTGTGCAGATTGAACTTGTTAACCAGTTTAGTTAAAACCAATGTAAACATTAGCGTGTAGTGCTAGCCAACATGTTAGCAAGCTAAAACATGTTTTAAATATGAAGCTCAAGGGGGTCAATTGAGAGGACAAACATGCTAATATCCTGTCATGTCATCCACTCAACACTGAATGCTAACATGCTAAAATATACTGTTAGCATTATGTAAGGAGCAACAACTGTAACAGGGAAAATATTAGCTGTGAAGCCTGAACTTAACCAAAATCATTTAAAAAAATGTCCAAATGATTCCAAACATTAGCATGTGTGTTAGCCAACATGTTATTGGGAACTAAACCAGGTTTTTTGATTATTGGAGTAACAGCAGCTGTTTTGAGAGAAAGGGGAACAACACCAGTGGTAAGGGAGGAATGTATAATATCTGTAATGAAAGGGGACATAGATGGAAGAGTAGCTTTAACAAGAGCAGTTGGAAGGGGGTCTAATTGACAGGTTGAAGATTTTGATTTTTGAATTAATTTGGATATGTCATTGATTTAAGGGATAATACTGTGAGGAGTCTAAATTAACTTCTTTATTCCAGAGGAGATCATCCCCAAACCAGAGGAGATTGCCGTGAAGTGTCCTCATGCCATTAAAGGACCCAACTGGATCCCCTGGAGGAACAACTGCTACACCTTCCAGCTCACCAGAACCAGATGGGATGACTTTAACAGAGGCAACGTCTCACAAACCTGCAGAACAATCCGTAAGAGCTTGACACCGCTCATTACCGAGTCATGTTTGTGAGAGAAGGGTCATCGTTGATGTTTGCTTCAGATCCAGACTCGGACATCCTGACCATCAGAACTCAGCAGGAGAACGAGTTCATCGCAAGCCAGCTCAGACAGTTTGAGAGTCTGGTCAGCTTTGTTTGGCTGGGAATCAAAGATGAAGGTATGTTGTTTATTTATTTATTTATTTTAGTTAGAAGGAGCAAACCTTCAGAAAAATGATCTTACTTCCACTTCACTCAACAACCTCAGTTCCCAAAAAGTTGGGATGTAAAACAGAATTAGTTCCAAGTCCATGACTTCTTTTATGTTTATGTTTATTAAATTTTTTCTTTTTTTTTCTTTTTTTTTTTATACAAAAAACCACAATACAAAATAATCCCATAAATGATAACGTACAAAATATTAAAAAAATGAAAGGTAGCAGAAAGAAGAAAAAATCTTATTATATCTGCCCCTTTTTTCAAAAAATCAGTTCAAACAATAATAATCTTCCAGTAACAGTACAAAATGAAT
>JBBPBX010066037.1:0-19781 GCA_038048925.1 Garcialebias charrua | reverse complement strand
GTACACACACATATATATATATGTATATGTACACACACATATATATATATGTATATGTACACACACATATATATATGTATATGTACACACACTATATATATATATATATATATATATATATATATATATATATATTTATTTGCAAGTTAGGAACGACAATATTAGTATCAGTTAATGACTGACTACATAAACTCATGAAACTAAAAGCTGTCTCTTAAATCATACCTGGTGTTCTCGAGTCACTGCTGTCTACCCTCTGCAGGATACGACGTCTTTTTTTTGCTGGTTTCTCGTAGCCCAGCCACAACGAAGGATGCGGGTTTTCATCGGTTGGCTTTTTGTCCACAAAATGAAACGAGCACACGTACAGCGTTTTGGGTGGTCTTTTTAAGTTTAAATTCTTAAGCCAATTTCTCTTTGTTTCATCATCTGTTGGTAGGCGATGAAAACGGTACCGCTTCTCACAGGAACATTCCCTCTTTGTTTTCGGAGCATGTTCAACACACTCTTGTTGCAGCCACAAATTCAGCTTCGTCTGATTATTCGTACAGCCACAAACAGCGCAACAGGTACCTGAGCTCCACAAGGACATCTTCGTGACAATTTTAGCTCGAAATAACAGAAAACAGAACTTCAACAGAACTTTAACGACGCGTACAGATCAGCAAGTAAACAACGAGGAGCCAATGCAGGAATTCTACTTCCGGGGTCAAACGGAAGTAAGTCCCATAATCGCAAATACAGTGACACCCCCAAGAATAAGGTGGATAAACGTCCACACTGTGATTCCATTCTGTAAGTTTCAGAAAAATCCACTGAGTGGTTCTTGACTTATCTTGCAAAAAAAACAGCTAAGAAACACAGAGCTAACAGCTACATCCAGGCCAGCACGCCCACAGAGTGTCCGAGCACAGGAGCATTTTTTGGTACACATGAGCTGGAAACCATACGGTCTTCTTCTTCTTCTTGGGTCGGTGTATTCCTCTGGATGTGGTACTGCACAGCGCCACAGCGCCCCTAGTGGCTGAAAGTGGTACTGCACAATTTTTCTGCCAAAGTGAAAAAGGCTGATATCCGAGTCAAAAATTGGTCTAAAAGTATGGAAAAAAATCCATAAATAGGTCGCATCGGATTATAGGTCGCAGGCCTTGAAAAAACCATAAAAAGGTGCGACCTATAATCCGAAAAATACGGTACTACAGATATCAACATGAGGAAATATGTGACCAGCCACTCCAAATCCAGGAACAAGTCGGCACAGCTCTAACTGAGAAAAAATCAATAAACCTTCAACTTCTGAGAAATTAGTGAAAATCGTTTTTTTGCAAAATGTACCAGTTGAAGTTGTGAAGAAACCATCCCATGCTTTAAAAAACACTTTATAAGTGTTTAAACTGATAAACTTTGTGTTAGAAATCAGTTTGTTTTCAGAGTAAAACCAAGCCGCAGTGATTTGCGTACTGGGGGCGGGGACCCTCTCAGCTGATTAACATGCGGGACTTGTTTGGCTGGTATCAGAGCTTTGTTACTGGCTTCGGCCAATAACGTGCAGCTTTGAAAGAAGCACATGGCTACTTAACATCTATAGATCGCCCAGTGGACACAAGGAACAAGGAAAATAATAAAATAAAGCCGATCAAAGCGTCAGAGCTGTCAGCTGTTTTTCCGACCGACCCGAGGAAGAAAAAAAAGAAGCTTTTACTGCGTGCGCAAGCAAATCGCAAGCAAATCAGTTTCCATCCATACATAATACATCCATCCATACGTCCATCCATCCATCCACTATCTTTATTTCATTAGACAAAGCAGACACGCGTAATCACCGCGCAATGCGCTCCAGCCACTGCGGTAAGCCTCCACTCGGCTCCGTGTCTCCAGCCATGGTCTGTGTCCAGCTGCGCATCGCGCAATCACACGCGTTTGATTGGCTTAAGCCCGAGATACACTGAAGCAGACTCCGTATACGCGCGTATACGGACGTATACGCGCGTATACGGAGCCGCTGCTACACTCGGCTTTCGTTCTCGCGTAGATTCTCGTGTTTTCGCTCCAAACCGGTAACTGAGCAACTGTATACGGAGCCGCTGCTACACTCGGCTTTCGTTCTCGCGTAGATTCTCGTGTTTTCGCTCCAAATTCTAACGTCATTTCCTCCGTACCGTCACTTCCGATCGTCACTTCCGCTAGTTTTTCGCTCCAAACGCTCGCGTTCTCCTTGTTGTAATATGAGCAGCTGAGCACGGAGTGCTTTTCCTGCAGCCCACAGCCCACCACAGCCCACCAGGGAATATATAAAACATCGCGCACCCAGGTAGGACCTGAATTCATTCATTTCAATCATCGAGTGAACAGAGGAAGAAGCGGTTACTTGACTTTAGGCAAAAAAACAAAAGAAAAGGCCCGATCAGCGATAAAAAAGAGGAATTTATTTCATTTGTGTAACATACAAAACAGTCCGGCGCCGGGGAAGTTTAGATCAGACACCGCGTATCGCGCACGCGGATCGCGTATGCGTAGTAAAAAAATACCTTTGCGCGTACCGTATTTTCCGTTGTATAGGTCGCACCGTTGTATAGGTCGCAGTGTCTAATATTTATCAATAAACTGGAAAAATCCATTAATAGGTCGCACCGATGTATAGGTCGCACCGATGTATAGGTCGCACCATGGTCGCACTACCGGTACGTCACCGCCGACGTAACGCGTCATCCACCACTGACGTGCCGCGTCACCGCTGAGTCAACCCGGAAATATGGACCAAGTGTTTACCTCTGCTGCAAGGAGCACACAGCAAGGCTTTAAGAAGATTAACACTTAAAAAAAAATATTTGTTGGATAAAAATTATAGCAAATGTGTTTCTGAGCTGAACTTTTCTTTAATAAATGAACGTAATTGTGAAATGAGCTGGATTAAAAAAGTTGTTTCGCTAGTTACCGGCACGTCTCATGAAAACAAAACGAGCACGCGCAGCACCGGAAATGCAGCAGCGAACAGACCTGCATGAATTGGTACAGTGTTTGAATTTTAGCAGGCTAAACACCTCAAAACTATATTTGTTAGCTGACTTTTTTAAAGACTGAACGTAATTGTGAAATGAGCTGGATTAAAAAAGTTGTTTCGCTAGTTACCGGCACGTCTGATGAAAACAAAACGAGCACGCGCAGCACCGGAAATGCAGCAGCGAACAGACCTGCAGGAATTGGTACAGTGTTTGAATTTTAGCAGGCTAAACACCTCAAAACTATATTTGTTAGCTGACTTTTTTAAAGACTGAACGTAATTGTGAAATGAGCTGGATTAAAAAAGTTGTTTCGCTAGTTACAGGCACGTCTGATGAAAACAAAACGAGCACGCGCAGCACCGGAAATGCTGCAGCGAACAGACCTGCAGGAATTGGTACAGTGTTTGAATTTTAGCAGGCTAAACACCTCAAAACTATATTTGTTAGCTGACTTTTTTAAAGACTGAACGTAATTGTGAAATGAGCTGGATTTAAAAAGTTGTTTCGCTAGTTACCGGCACGTCTGATGAAAACCAAACGTGCACGCGCAGCACCGGAAATGCAGAGAACAGACCTGCAGGAATTGATATTTTAATTTTAGCAGGATAAACACCTAAAAAAATATATTTGTTGGCTTCCTTTTTTGTAAGACTGTGTCTCAGTTTAATTTTTGTTAATAAATGATTACAAATCAGCTTATTTCAGAATGTAAACACCACCAACATCATTAAAATTGGACTACAGAAACTCCTAACAAAATATTTGTTGGCTGCCTTTTTTGGAAGACTGTGTCTCAGTTTAATTTTTGTTAATAAATGATTACAAATCAGCTTATTTCAGAATGTAAACACCACCAACATCATTAAAATTGGACTACAGAAACTCCTAACAAAATATTTGTTGGCTGCCTTTTTTGGAAGACTGTGTCTCAGTTTAATTTTTGTTAATAAATGATTACAAATCAGCTTATTTCAGAATGTAAACACCACCAACATCATTAAAATTGGACTACAGAAACTCCTAACAAAATATTTGTTGGCTGCCTTTTTTGGAAGACTGTGTCTCAGTTTAATTTTTGTTAATAAATGATTACAAATCAGCTTATTTCAGAATGTAAACACCACCAACATCATTAAAATTGGACTACAGAAACTCCTAACAAAATATTTGTTGGCTGCCTTTTTTGGAAGACTGTGTCTCAGTTTAATTTTTGTTAATAAATGATTACAAATCAGCTTATTTCAGAATGTAAACACCACCAACATCATTAAAATTGGACTACAGAAACTCCTAACAAAATATTTGTTGGCTGCCTTTTTTGGAAGACTGTGTCACAGTTTAATTTTTGTTAACCAGTGAACTTTGACAGTTACCGGTACCGGTACACCCACACACCGTAAATAAAGCAGCTTTGAAATTACTACCGGTACCTGTACACCCGCACATAAAGATGACTGAAACAGATATGTTTTTGTGGTTTTTATTTACAAATTTACAAATTATTTACAGTAGAAACTCATTCAAAGCCCAAAAACTCCTCGTCCTCTGTGTCGCTTTGGAAAAGTTCAGCAAGTTCTTGAGACAGACTGCCAGAGGTGAGAGGTCCCTCCTCCTCCTCCTCCTCCTCCTCCTCCTCTTCTTCACCGCTGTCCTCTGCCTCAGCACCAGCTCCAGCAGGCCGGGGGAGGATGCCCGCCTTCTTGAACCCAGCCTTGATGGTGCGGGTGGTGACCGAAGCCCAGGCCTTGTCCACCCACTCCACTGCCTGGGCGAAGGTGGCGTGCCGCATCCTCCCCGTCGCTGTGAAGCTGTGCACGCCACTGATCATCCACTGCTCCCACAACTTCCTCAGGGAGGCCTTGAAACTCCTGTTTACCGAGATATCAAGGGGTTGCAGGAGTTTCGTCAGCCCCCCTGGGATGATTGTGGGAACAGTGTTGAGTGTTTTCACCTTCGCCTTCATGGCGTCCGTAATATGGGCCCTCATGCTGTCCATGACGAGCAGAGCCTTCTTGGTCCTAAAGAACCCGTCGGGACGATGGACGAAGCACTTGGTGATCCAGTGAAGCATCATCGCTTCGTCCATCCATCCCTTCGGGTTCACGGCCACCACCACCCTGGAGCAGAAGTCCTCCTTCGGAATGGTCTTTCTCTTAAAGATGACCATGGGGGGGAGTTTGCAGCCGTCAGCACCACAGGCCAGAACCACTGTGAAGTGGGACTTCTCGTGGCCTGTGGTGAGGATGTTGACAGTCTTCTCCCCCTTCTGGGAGACACTCCTCCCTAGAGGAATGTCAAACGTGAGCGGTACCTCATCCATATTAATCACATGGTCGGCAGTGATCCCATGCGTCTCGACCTGGCGTGAGAAAGACAAAAGGCAGACATTAGCGTCGGGCTACAGTACGGTAAACAAAAGAAGCAGACATTAGCCGGTACTGGTAGCACCCTCTCACAGTGGATGAACCAGTTGGCTGATGAAAGCCGAAACCAGCTGCTCACATGATGGAGGACCATCAGCCTAACAATGGATCGTTAGCACCCTGAAGGACACATCGATCCATCGTTAGGCTGATGGTCCTCACATAGTCCTGATGGTCCTGACAAAGAAAGAAACATTAAAAAAACAAAAGAAGCAGACATTAGCCGGTACTGGTAGCACCCTCTCACAGTGGATGAACCAGTTGGCTGATGAAAGCCGAAACCAGCTGCTCACATGATGGAGGACCATCAGCCTAACAATGGATCGTTAGCACCCTGAAGGACACATCGATCCATCGTTTGGCTGATGGTCCTCACATAGTCCTGATGGTCCTGACAAAGAAAGAAACATTAAAAAAAAACTGTGACCTATACAGCACAAAATAAAGTATCACTCAGCCCTCTGTGAATAGCAAGTGGCCATCAGTGCAATAATGATCACTTTTTAGGCTGTGAACAGCTACGGTAGTTGTGAATGTCACCAGCAAACTGGTTGATCCACTATGAGAGGGTGCTATTTTCAAGACCTGCAACCACCTGCAACATAAAAATGTTTCTTTGTTTGTCAACATCACATCACATGTCCACATTTATATTAAACCAGTGCTCCAGTCACTGGTTGACTTTAAACAAGGCTTAAAGACCTTTATTTTTAAGCAAGCCTACTGTACTCTGCCTCCACATGATTTTATCTCTGATCTTATTTGATATTATCATTGTTTTAATTGATTTTATTATTGTTTCTTGTTGTTTTATCACTGATCTTACCGGTAATTAATTTTATCAGTTGTTTTTTATCTTTAATTTTAGCTGCACTTTGAGATTTTTGTTAATAAAACGTGCATTATAAATGAAATTCATTATTACCGGTATTACCGTATTATTATTAAATTAATATATTAAAATTTAGCAAGAAGTGCGTTAAACACACAAAAAAAAGTAAACAAAGAATCGAGCGCGCACCCACTCACCACAAACTCGCTGTGAGCTCTGATTTTATTTTAAATTAATACGGTATATTAAATTTTAGCAAGATGCAGGTACCGTACGTTTAACACACACAAAATAATACCATGTTAGCTTAGCTACGGGTACCAGACGACACACAAAGGCAGACATCTTCGTACATTAAACAAAGAAATGCGGGCGCAATGACAACAAACTCGCTGTGAGCGCGCGATGTTATTTTAAATTAATCTATTAAAATTTAGCAAGATACAGGTACCGTACGTTTAACACAACACACAGAAAAAAAATCATGTTAGCTTAGCTTAGCTAGCGGTACTGGTACCAGGCGACACACGAAGGAGACATCTTCGTACATTAAACAAAGAAACACGCGCGCACTGACAACAAACTCGCTGTGAGCGCGCGATTTTATATTAAATTAATCTATTAAAATTTAGCAAGATACAGGTATGTTTAACACACTAAAAAAAAAGCAGCAGGTCAGCATACCTGCCGGCTCACGAAGGCACGGAATGTGTCCAGCTTCTCCTGGAAGTCAGCGGGGAGCTTCTGGCACATGGTGGTCCGAGCCCTGATGGAGAGTTCCTGGCGCTTCATGAAGCGAAAGCACCAGCTCGGACCACCAATGAACTCCATGATGCCCATGTCCTTGGCGAGAGCGATGGCATGGAGGCGCAGCTGAACTGTGGAGACCCCTCTCCCACATGCGCGCTCCGAGAGGACCCAGGACTTGACTTTGTCCTCCAGCTGTGGCCACCTGGCTCTCTTGCCCCTGTTTGCCCGCTTGGTCCTCCTCATGGCCTGGATCACCGCCTCGGACTTCCTCCATCCGCGGATCACCTTCTCACTGACCCCGTACTGGCGGTCAGCGGCTCGGTTCCCGTGAACCACGGCGAATTTCACTACCTCCAATTTAAAATCAGCCGTGTAGGATTTTCTCTTTGGAGGCATGGCTGCTGTTCTGTTGTTCTTCTGTTGTTGTTCGCTGTTGCATCTGTCCTACTCCCACAGAGATGTAGCCGGGGTGATGGGCTTTTATGCTCAATACACAAACAGGTAACTCCCCCCCAGCCAGCATGTCTGCAGGTACTGTACTGGTTAAAAAAAAAAAAATACCAGTACAGGTCTCTTTAGCGCCCATAGCGACCGAAAGTGGTACTGCAATGCGCCCCTAGTGGCCGAAAGTGGTACTGCACTGCGCCCCTAGTGGCCGAAAGTGGTACTGCACAGCGCCCCCTAGCGACTGAAAGTGGTACTGCACTGCGCCCCTAGTGGCCGAAAGTGGTACTGCACCCTTTTCTGCCAAAGTTAAAAAAACAAAAAAAAAAACCTTGTATAGGTCGCACTGGTGTATAGGTCGCAGGCCTTGAAAAACTCATAAAAAACCATAAAAAAGGTGCGACCTATACACCGGAAAATACGGTAGTTTATTTATTTATTTATTTCAAGTCTCTCTGTATCTGATGGGCTTTCTGATGACACGGCCCTTCCTCGTAGTGATGACCTCCGATACAGGTGGGTTAGGTTCTGGTGGGATCTCAGCTGATGAAGTGGTCTCAGCAATCGGCTCCTCCACAGTTGTGTCGTTGATTTGGGTGTTGTGTTCCAATGGAGTTTCAAAAGTATCAAAGTCAAATACCACAGGTGTATGTCGAAGATGTTTAACATTTCTGATCACTCTTGATCCATCTTCTGTGTTGACCAGTTCAAAGGCATTATCAGCGGTATTTCTCAATATCACATAGCGAATGTCTTTGAATTTGGTATCCAGCTTTCCACTCTCCATACTAGCAATGTAAACTACATCACCAACCTTAAAGTTGTGGTCTTTTGCTCTGTTGGTTTTATCAGCATACTCTTTCATTTTGGTTTTGTATTCATCGTGATGGTTTCTGATGTTTATAGTTTTCTCTGTGCCATTTGGAAATCCACATTCTTCCTCCATGTTGGGACACTTTGTGCGGATCTCTCTTCCAAACATGAGCATAGCTGGTGTTTCTCCTGACGCTCTGTGTGGTGTTGATCGGTATGCCATTAAGATTTTTGGAAGTTCTTCCTGCCATTTTTTTCCTGTGCATTCAGTTGTTCTGAAAGCTTTCTTCAAGTATCTGTGAAACCTCTCAATTTTTCCATTGCTCTTTGGATAATAAGGTGATGCTCTGATGTGTTTTATTCCACATGACTTGAGAAATAGTTCAAATAACTGTCCCACAAACTGTCTACCATTATCAGTAACAGCCTCTAGGGGATAACCAAATCTTGCGAATATTTTGGTCAGTTCTGAAATGACAGTAGCTGAAGAAATGTCTGGAACAACTACAGCTTCTGGGAAGGAAGTGTAATAGTCTATCACAGTTAACACATATTGGTTTTGGATAGGACCTACCAGATCAATTCCTATCTTTGTCCATGGTCTTGGTGGTAGCTCTAGCGGTTGAAGGGGTTGATCTTCATGAAGCGGTTGATTGAGCACACAAGCGGAGCAATTTCTGATCAGTCTCTCTACATCCAAGTCCATGTTGGGCCAGTAAAATTTGCTCCTTAGATATTGTTTTGTACGAACCACTCCTTGGTGAGTTTCGTGTCCAATTTCCAGTGCTTGCTTCACTATCGCTCTTGGTAGCACTATCCTGTGTCCTCTCAGCACAAGTCCGTTATATATGCTGAACTCTCCAGCACATCTGTTGTAAGGCTGCAACTCAGACGGAACTGGGTTCGGCCATTTTCCTGTTTCCACAATCGTCTTCAGTTGTTTCATTGTGTTGTCCTCTGTCATTTTCTGTTTGATGTCCTCAAGGTTCATGGCTTGCACTTCATGCATCGTTACTGTCAGTACTCTGTCCACATATGTTTCCACATACTCATTGTTCTCTGTTTCTGGTAAAGGAAGTCGTGAAAGTGAATCCGCTACGTTGGACTTTCCGACGATGTGTTCTATTTTATAATCATACGGTTGTAGTCTCAAACCGAGTCTCTGTATTCGTGGTGGTGACAGTGTAGCTTTCTCTGGGTTGAACATGTATATGAGGGGTTTATGGTCAGTTTGCAAAGTAAACTTGGCCCCCCACAAGTATGTTCTAAAATGTTCCACAGCCCATACACATCCTAAAGCCTCACGTTCTATCTGAGAATAACGACGTTCTGTTGGGGTCAATGAACGGCTTGCATAGGCTACTGGTTTGTTCTGTCCATCTGATTGGGTCTGTAGTAAAACTGCACCTAATCCTACTGGACTAGCATCAGTAATAACTACTGTGGGTACATCTAATTTAAAGTAGGCCAGGCATGGCTCACTCACCAATGCTTCTTTCATTGCTTGGAATGATCTTTCTGTTTCACTTGTCCACTCCCACGCTTGTTCTTTTCTAGTCAGCTTCCTTAGTGGTTCTGATAAGTTTGCATAGTTTGGTATGAATTTCATCAGAAATCCACAAGTACCTAGGAATGAGCGGAGTTGTTGAACGTTTTCAGGTCTCGGTGCTTTGTAGATGGCTTCAACCTTTCTTGGGTCTGGTTTAATTCCTGCGTTGGTGATCACGTGTCCAAGTATCTCAATCTCTTGTAACCCAAAAATACACTTGTCTCTGTTGAGGGTTAGACCTCTGTCCACAAATCTCTGAAATACTTTTCTCAGTCTCTGTTCAAGTTGTTCTTCATCCTCTCCAAAGATTACTACATCATCCATGTAGCAAACGGTACCAGGCATTCCACATAACATAGAGTCCATAGCCTTCTGGTAGGCTTCTGGTGCACTCGATAATCCAAAAGGAACTTTTCTGAAGCGGTAGCACCCTCTATGTGTGATGAATGTCGTCAGGTGTCTGGACTCTGTGGCTAAATCACACTGCCAAAATCCTTTCCGTGCATCTAGCTTAGCAAACACTTTTGCTCCCTGCACTGCCTGTAAGATGCTGTCTACTGTTGGTACTGGGTGTCTTTCTCTGATCACTGCTCTATTCACCTCCCTAAGGTCTACGCATAGCCTCACTTCTTTTGTATCTTTCTTGGGTACAATAAGGATATTAGAAACCCATTCTGATCCTTCATTTACCTCCTCAATAATACCTTGTTCGAGCATATCTAGCTCCTGGTTTACAGCTTCTAACATGGGATAAGGGACTCTCCTTAAACCTTGTGCTACAGGCGGGACTTTTTCATCGACTGTACAGCAAACCCCCTACCTACAACTCCATCGACCTACGGCAACCCGGACCTACGAACGTATCATATTTAATAAAAATATGAAATTATTTATTTTAAAAAATATATATGTATATATATATATTATATACATATAAAAGTATATATATATTTTTTTTTTGTGTGTGTGTTTAAATGTTCTTAATTTCATGTGTACAGCACTTTGTTGCAGCTGTGGTTGTTTTAAAGGCTTTATAAATACAGGTAGTCCCCGACTTACGAGCGAGTTCCGTCCCTAGGGGGCGCTCGTATGTCAAAAATTCGTAAGTAGGATCACATAGTAAAAAAAAATAAAAATAAAAATAATTATTTTTATTTTATAAATGAATACATGTACAGTACTGGACAGTCACCAAGCACTTAGCCTATCCTAACACAGTTTTTAAAGATGAAGGAATAAGTTGAATTGTCTCCCTTTCACATAAAGGGAGCAAGCTCCCTATGGAGCCTGCAGGGAGGAGGGAGACAATTCAACTGACTCCTTCATCTTTAAAAACTGTGTTAGGATAGGCTAAGTGCTTGGTGACTGTACAGTACTGTACATTTATCTATTTATTAAAAATATACAGTATATACAGTATTTTTATTTTTTATTGTTTTTTATTTATTAATAGATAAATGTACAGTACAGGTAGTCCCCGATTTACGAGCGCTCTGATCTACGAGGTTCCAGACTTACGAGCTGGCGAATTTTTGGAAAAAACGCAAAAAATACTGAGTTTTCATGTGTTTTTTCACCACAGTTCGTTAGCTAAACATGTGGACACACGTTTCCGATCATTTTTATGCACTCATAAGCAGTTTTTTGATGAAAAACGAGTGTTTGTAGTCGCGCTAGCGAAACCGTTCCAATTTACGAGCGAAATTCCGGACTTACGAGAGACATGGCAACCGTTCCGAAATACGAGATTTCCGGTTTACGAGCGCCTCGTTGTAACGGATCTCGCTCGTAAATCGGGGACTACCTGTACTGTACAGTCACCAAGCACTTAGCCTATCCTAACACAGTTAAGGAGTCAGTTGAATTGTCTCCCTCCTCCCTGCAGGCTCCATTCCCATAAAGGGAGCTAGCTCCCTTTATGTGAAAGGGAGACAATTCAACTCACTCCTTCATCTTTAAAAACTGTGTTAGGATAGGCTAAGTGCTTGGTGACTGTCCAGTACTGTACATGTATTCATTTATAAAAATAAAAAAATAATTTTTTATTATTATTATTTTTTTTAAATGAGATGCATGCTCGTAAGTCCGGGACCTCGTAAGTAAGAGCGCTCGTAAGTCGGGGACTACCTGTATAATAATTATGATAAAAATGATAATTTCTGATCATTTTTGTCATAATTGCGCAATAATTGTGCAACTTCCGGTCATAACAGGAAATGCTACAAGAAGAAGGTCTCCAGTTTACACGGTCACAAGTTAAAGCAGAACACCGGACCGTCTGCGGCAGCCATTTTCGGCAGCCGGCTTTGCCTCATATGGATTAATTACTAGCTGGAAATGGCTCTGTGAACTCTGTGGACGTCTCAGCCTGGAGCAGCAGCCGCGGATCGATCACCGATCGATCGCGCCGGACCGCCGCGCGAACACCAGCTCATGGCCTGGCTAACAGGCAGCTAGCAGAAGCTAACACAGGCCTCAGCAGCTGCCATGGTTTGCCGCGTTGCTCGGCCGACAACATTAACGCATGGCAACCTAAGATGTCGGCTTTGACCATCTCAAAGTAAGAAATTATATTTTTATTTATTCTGTACTGTTTTAATTAATTATTTTATTCTGTAATAATTTTACAGTATTGAATGTGCTGTGCTGAATAGCAATGTTTAACGTTACTGCACACTACATACTGTACGTACATGCTGTACAGTTACTGTGTGTGTTTATGGATGAATGTGTGGTGTAATGTGTTAGATAAGTGTTTGTAAATAAAGTTCTGTGCATGTTTATGGCCCAGTATGTCAGCTTGTTCAGTCTCATGCCGATAAATTTGTGTGCGGCGCTCCGTTAGCGTTATTTCCGCGATGTACGAATGAAATCAGGACCTACGAACAAGACGTTATTTTCACCCCCTAGCAACGGCAGAATCGACCTGAGAACGGTCCTTAGGTCCCGAACTCGTTCTTAACTCGGGGGTGACCTTTAATCTGTCCAAGTCCTTTAAATAGTACTGGGTACTCTTTAACAAGCTTGTCAAACCTGTCTATTTGCTCTACTGTGTTTACTTTTTCTCCTGTGTTCAGTATATTTAATGCAAAGCTTGTTTTTCTGCCTAGCAGTGCTTCTACATTTCCTTCTATCACATATATGTTATCTTTAACAACATTGTCTTTCCATCTCATTTCTGCTTCAAAATAACTCACACATTTAAGTGGAGTAATTTGTGCGTAGGCATAAAACCTCTTCTTGGTTGATTTTAGTTTATTTTTAGCAGAAA
This sequence comes from Garcialebias charrua, assembly GCA_038048925.1. Classification (NCBI taxonomy): domain Eukaryota; kingdom Metazoa; phylum Chordata; class Actinopteri; order Cyprinodontiformes; family Rivulidae; genus Garcialebias; species Garcialebias charrua. The sequence goes on along the minus strand of JBBPBX010066037.1, from coordinate 6,697 downwards.
GTGTTCTTTTATATAAATCCTCTCCTATGAAGTTTCTTCCACTTCCTGTATCTATGACCATTTTCAGCCATTGTCCATTTACTTTGATTGTTTCAGTACCTTCAGGATCCACAGCATGGATAAACTCATCTGAGTCTGAATCAGAAGGATCCTGAACTACTGCTCTCACTGGTTTCATCTTTTTCGTTTTTTCTGTAAATTTATCACTCCTCTTTTCTGTTTGTATTTTATTTTTCTTCTTGAAACACATGCGTGCATAATGTCCTGTTCTCTGACAAAAGAGGCACGTTGCGGTCTTGGCTCCACAGTCATCTGCAGAGTGTGTTCTTTCCACATCTGTAACACAGGGTGTCGCTGTTGGCTTTCTCTTGGCTTCGTTCTCTTGTTGTTCCTGTTTTACGGTCTCCAGCTGCGCTTTTCTTAGTGAAATTAACTTGGTTTTCCTTTAATCTGTGACCAGCACCCTCAGTGAAAAATTTGGCTTCTGCATGCGCTGCTTCAAAAGCTCTTGCTGTTGACAGTGCTTTGTCTAAACTTAGCCCATCTTCCTGCAACAATTTATCACGCAGCTTTTTCATGACACATTTCTAAGTCACAAGACCCCTTATGATGAGTAATATAAATGGAAACAATGTTCCCTCGCCCGGACGCGGGTCACCGGGGCCCCACTCTGGAGCCAGGCCCGGAGGAGGGGCACGTTGGCGAGCGCCTGGTGGCCGGGCTTTCACCCATGGAGCTCGGCCGGGCACAGCCCGAAGAGGAGACGTGGGTCCCCCTTCCCATAGGCTCACCACCTGTGGGAGGGGCCAAAGGGGTCGGGTGCATTGTGGAATGGGTGGTGGCCGAGGGCGGGGACCCTGGCGGTCTGATCCTCGGCTACAGAAGCTGGCCATTGGGACATGGAATGTCACCTCTCTGGTGGGGAAGGAGCCTGAGCTAGTGTGTGAGGTTGAGAGGTTCCGGCTAGAAATAGTCGGACTCACCTCAACGCATGGCTCTGGCTCTGGAACCAGTTTCCTTGAGAGGGGTTGGACACTCTTCCACTCTGGAGTTGCCCCTGGTGAGAGGCGCCGAGCAGGAGTGGGCATACTTGTTGCCCCCCATCTCGGTGCCTGTACGTTGGGGTTCACCCCGGTGAACGAGAGGGTAGCCTCCCTTCGCCTACGTGTGGGGGGACGGGCTCTGACTGTTGTTTGTGCCTATGCGCCGAACGGCAGCGCAGATTACCCACCCTTTTTGGAGTCCTTGGAGGGGGTATTGGAGGGTGCGCCTCCTGGGGACTCCCTTGTTCTGCTGGGGGACTTCAACGCTCACGTGGGCAATGACAGTGAGACCTGGAGGGGTGTGGTTGGGAGGAACGGCCCCCCTGATCTGAACCCGAGTGGTGTTCTGTTGTTGGACTTCTGTGCTCGTCATGGATTGTCCATAACGAACACCATGTTCAGGCATAAGGGTGTCCATATGTGCTCTTGGCACCAGGACACCCTAGGTCGTAGTTCAATGATCGACTTTGTTGTCGTCTCATCTGATCTGCGGCCGCATGTCCTGGACACTCGGGTGAAGAGAGGGGCGGAGCTGTCAACTGACCACTACCTGGTGGTGAGTTGGCTCCGATGGTGGGGGAGGATGCCGGTCAGACCTGGCAGACCCAAACGTATTGTGAGGGTCTGCTGGGAACGTCTGGCAGAGTCTCCCGTAAGACGGAGCTTTAACTCCCACCTCCGGGAGAGCTTTGAACACGTTCCGAGGGAGGCGGGGGACATTGAGCCCGAGTGGGCCATGTTTCGCGCCTCTATTGTCGAGGCAGCTTATCGGAGTTGTGGCCGCAAGGTTGTTGGTGCCTGTCGTGGTGGCAACCCTCGAACCCGGTGGTGGACACCGGCGGTGAGGGATGCTGTCAAGCTGAAGAAGGAGTCCTATTGGGCCTTTTTGGCCTGTGGGACCCCGGAAGCAGCAGATAGGTACCGGCAGTCCAAGCGGCATGCGGCTCGGGTGGTTGCTGAGGCAAAAACTCGGGCGTGGGAGGAGTTCGGAGAGGCCATGGAGAATGACTTCCGTACGGCTTCGAGGCGATTCTGGTCCACCATCCGGCGTCTCAGGGGGGGAAAGCGGTACGCGACCAACACCATTTATGGTGGGGATGGCGTGCTGTTGACCTCAACTCGGGATGTTGTGAGTCGGTGGGCGGAATACTTCGAAGACCTCCTCAATCCTACTGGCACGTCTTCCACTGAGGAAGCGGAGCCTGGGGACTTTGGATCGGGCTCTCCAATCTCTGGTGCGGAGGTCGCCGAGGTGGTTAAAAAGCTCCGCGGTGGCAAGGCTCCGGGGGTGGATGAGATTCGTCCTGAGTTCCTTAGGGCTCTGGATGTTGTGGGGTTGTGTTGGCTTACGCGACTCTGCAATATCGCGTGGACATCGGGGGCAGTTCCCTTGGATTGGCAGACTGGGGTGGTGGTTCCCCTATTCAAAAAGGGGGACCGTAGGGTGTGTTCCAACTATAGAGGGATCACACTCTTAAGCCTCCCTGGTAAGGTCTATTCAGGGGTTCTGGAGAGGAGGGTCCGTCGGATAGTCGAACCTCGGATTCAGGAGGAGCAGTGTGGTTTTCGTCCTGGTCGTGGAACACTAGACCAGCTCTACACCCTCAACAGGGTCCTGGAGGGTGCGTGGGAGTTTGCCCAACCAGTTTACATGTGCTTTGTAGACTTGGAAAAGGCATTCGACCGCGTCCCTCGGGGGGTTCTGTGGGGGGTACTCCGGGAGTATGGGGTACCAGGCCCATTGATATGGGCTGTTAGGTCCCTGTACGACCGGTGTCAGAGCTTGGTCCGCATTGCCGGCAGTAAGTCAGGCTCGTTTCCGGTGAGAGTTGGACTCCGCCAAGGTTGCCCTTTGTCACCGATTCTGTTTATAACTTTTATGGACAGAATTTCTAGGCGCAGCCAAGGTGTTGAGAGGATCCGTTTTGGTGGCCTTAGAATCGCTTCTCTGTTTTTTGCAGATGATGTGGTCCTATTGGCTTCATCAGCTCGTGATCTACAGCTTTCACTGGAGCGGTTTGCAGCTGAATGCGATGCGGCCGGGATGAGGATCAGTTCCTCCAAATCCGAGGCCATGGTCTTGAGCCGGAAAAGGGTAGCATGCCCTCTCCGGGTCGGGGAGGAGGTCCTGCCCCAAGTGGAGGAGTTTAAGTATCTCGGGATCTTGTTCACGAATGAGGGAAAACTGGAGCGTGAGATCGATAGGCGGATAGGTGCAGCGTCCGCAGTGAAGCGGGCGCTGTACCGGTCTGTCGTGGTGAAGAGAGAGCTGAGTCAAAAGGCAAAGCTCTCAATTTACCGATCGATCTACGTTCCCACCCTCATCTATGGTCATGAGCTTTGGGTTATGACCGAAAGAACAAGATCTCGGATACAAGCGGCTGAAATGAGTTTTCTCCGCAGGGTGGCTGGACTCTCCCTTAGAGATAGGGTGAGAAGCTCAGTCATCCGGGAGGGACTCGGAGTAGAGCCGCTGCTTCTCCACATCGAGAGGAGCCAGTTGAGGTGGCTCGGGCATCTGGTTAGGATGCCTCCTGGACGCCTCCCTGGTGAGGTGTTCCGGGCATGTCCCACCGGGAGGAGACCCAGAGGAAGACCCAGGACACGCTGGAGGGACTATGTTTCTCGGCTGGCCTGGGAACGCCTTGGGATTCCCCCAGAGGAGCTGCTCCAAGTGGCTGGGGAGAGGGAAGTCTGGGCCTCCCTACTTAGGCTGCTACCCCCGCGACCCGACCCCGGATAAGCGGAAGAAAATGGATGGATGGATGGATGGATATATATATATACACCGGTATAGAAATACATATTATTCTTTATACAGAAGAGTGTGTACATAAGTACATACATACAGTATTGTGTCTATCTGAGTGATGTTGGCCACACATCCTAATGTGTATACATATAGAGGTGTGTGTGTGTAGGTTCTATTATGTGCATTACAGATGTTGTACGTTTAATGTCATGTCTGTAATAATTGTAATTACTCTTTCTCTATGCAGGTTTTTTGCTACTGGGGGCTCCTACAGGACCATAGCAAACAGCTTTCGTGTTGGAATACAGGTTCCGTATCATTGATGTTGGGGGGTATGGAAGAACCAGTGACGGCGGGGTCCTGGCCCACTCCATCTTTGGTCAGGCTCTGCGTGGAGAAGTGTGTGAAAGCCACTTGTGTTCTCCACAATTTCATCCGGGGTGACGACATACCAGCACACCGTGGAACGGAAGAACCCCTTCCTGGTGTCCAGAGAGTGGGAGCAAACTGTGCGGCAAGAGATGCAATTGTGGCCAGAGAGGCATTCATGAGATACTTCTCAGAAGAAGGAGCAGTGGCATGGCAGCAAACAGAGTAGTCATCCATCACCCCCACTGACTTGCAACGGCTCGGTTACGTTCCACCAAATCACCTGCAGAGCCAAGTCATTCTGAACAGTTTCTTGTTATACTTATTACTTTTGTTTAATTTAGTTCTTTATATGACCAAGTACACGACGTTCATTGTGAACACTGTCGTATCCACATTTTCATTAGTTGAATGTGTATAATTGCATTAAAACTTACAGATGAAAATTGTGTGATAAATTTCTGTTCTGTCTTTCGGTTAGTTTTACTTAAGTATTCATACATAAACGACTATTAACAGAAACGCAACTGTTTCCGGTTTATGGTGATACCTTATATAACTTACATTTCATTATATAATCTCTAATAATTACTTTTTATTAAGTAAGTAAGAAAATGATTATCTGAAGTCGTACTGAACTAGTACTGTATTTGTTATTTGGGGAAACTTTTGTGCCAACATTTAATATTAACATAAAGGACCAAAAAATGAATAGCAGACTAAAACCAAAATTTTACAGAAATAGTATATTTCTGCCCTGTTCCACTGTATTCATATGAAATCATACAAATGCCAGAAAGTGCTAGTAACAAACCTGCAATATTAAAGCTATCTACATGAAATGTAAAGTTTCTTATGTAGATTTACACCAGCCAGCAAGTTTCTCCTACGCATGTAAAGACTTGCACACCAATTCTATGTACAAAACACATTTATTTAAAAGTAGAAAACACATTTATTTAAAAGTAGAAAACATTGCTATCTAAAAAAAACAAATTATATATCCATATATATCCATATATATATATACAAAGTGTATATGTGTGTATATATATATGTGTGTATATATATATATATGTGTGTATATATATATATATATACTGTATATATACACAAAGTGTATATATATATATGTATATACAAAGTGTATATGTATATATATATATATATATTAGCCTTCCTGGGATGTCACTGGACCCACTCTGTCGCCAGTGGACTCCTCATAAACCATGGTGTAGATTTTATATTGAAGTCTCTCACGCTGTAATGCAGGCATACGTTTCAGGGGAGCTACCAACGACATCACAAAACGCTCTACTTCGCAGGCGGGAGGTGGTGGTGGGGGCAGTGTGGCAGCCATATCTTTTCTTGTATTCAAGAATTGAAGGACCTCACGTTCAAAATCCTTCCGCTGCATGGGTCCCTGCTCCCTACGGGGTCTCTTCTGCGCTGATCCTGTAAAGAACACAGTACATGTGTTGAATGTTAGATGAGCTTTCAATTAATTGTTCTTATGAGTTTACATATGTTCTGTGTGTGTGGGTGTGTTTTGAAGTGGGGGAGATTTTGCCACCACTGGATCAGTTGTGTGTGTATTTGTGTCTGTGGTTTTTTGACACTAAATCTACACAAAAAGCACGATGAGAGTCACACCTGGGGCAGACGAAGGTGCTGGCATCACAGACGTGGTGGATGATGTGACAGGAGAAGTAGTTCTCACTGGAGCAGGAGTTGTCACTGGAGATACGGTTTGAGACAGCTCCAACACACCTGCGTCAATAGTTTCTGTGAATCAAATAACAAATAAACAATTTATTTATTAGTCCCGGAGACTCTTCCACCTCTTCTTGCATGTTTCCACTAAACAAAGGCATTGAAAAACGTTAAATGTGTTGGCTATACTTTGTGATAGCTGAAATCATTCTTATTTTTATCCAATTTGTGATGTAGTTTGAAGGTTATGATTGTTTGAACAAACTGTGAAATAAGGGGCAGATATAATAGGATTTCATCTTCTTTGTGCTCCATTTATTTTATCCGACTTGTATTCTTGTATCTGATGAAACTGTCTTGTATTGTTCTTTTATAATGAATGAACAAACATCAAATCAAAACGGCTAGCAGAGCTTAAACTGGCTAAACGTGAAACGTTCACCATTAAAAACTTACCCGGTAAACCGACTTCATCACTGACACTCCGCCAGGCAACGAGCTTTTTATTTCTGTCTCTGTAGAGGACATTTGACTGGTCGTAAAGGACTGGATGGGTACACACAGCAACGATGAGTTTCTCCTCCATTGTACACAACTTCGCGCTTTCTATCTGTCCAACAAACAATGCGTCACACAGTTGCGCATGCGCACAACCGTCCCCTCGTTCCGCGTCACATAGCTCCACCCCGACTCTCCCTGATTGGTTGACACACCAACCAATCAGGTAGATTTGAGCGGCGTTTGAACGTTTGAACCGCGAAAACTTCAGCTCAGCTGAAGCGGAACTTGGAAGCCGACGCCGGTTCACGTACACGGAAAA
>JBBPBX010066036.1:9006-19781 GCA_038048925.1 Garcialebias charrua | reverse complement strand
ATATGACATGAGCAACTAAATAGTGGTCAGCAAAAAGAAGAAAAAAACAAAAACAAAAAAGGCAGTTACATCATTTAGTCAACATTTATACAGCTGGTATCAAGATCCAGGAATGTTCCATTTCTTCCAGTATTTGTTATATTTTACAGTGTCAAGTCTTAATGAAAAAGTCATTCGCTCCATTACATGAATATCCTCAATTATATCCTTCCAGTCCAAACATGATGGTGGTTCCACTTCAAGCCACTTACGAGTTATAGCTTTCTTTGCACCTGCTAATAATATTAATAGGAGATATCTATCAGATTTCTTCAGTTCATAGGGCAAATTACCCAAAAAAGCCACAGTGAAATCACAGTCCAGGTTCAAGTTCATTTTAGTATTGATCTCTTTTATCACTTCTGACCAGTAGGGTGCGATCTTGGTACATTCCCAAAAGATATGAAAGTGTCCTGCATATATATTCCCACAGTTTCTCCAGCATTTTGCCTTTTCAATATCATTATAGTATTTACTTTGAATATTAGGTGTGATGAAAAAATGTACCATGCATTTCCAGGAAAATTCCTTCCATAGGTCCGAACTTGTCGTGTGAATCACAGAATTACATATATTAAACCAAACATCATCTGTTATTGTTATCCTGGCTTCTTTTTCCCATTTAACCTTAATATACGTTGTATTATGTTTTCTCCCCATTTGTAAACATAAATATAAATTAGATATTATTTTTTTGGGAGGTCTACCATTGCTTGAATCTATTAATATTTTAAGTATACCTGTCTTGTCCTCCTCCGATAGTTTTATACTTTTATTGTAATAATGTCTTAATTGGAGATATCTAAAAAAGTCAAGTTTTTCTAAATTATATTTATCTTGAAGTTGTTTGAAGCTTTTTAATTCATTATTATCTGTGATTTTTAAATAACTCGTTATACCTTGTTGTGACCACTGTGCAAATCTCTTATCAATTCTTGCAGGGTGAAAATCACTGTCATAAGCTGGCCATCTTAGGATCCGAGCATTTCTTTCAATTTTTTCTTGTTTTAATATTTTATGCCATATGTCCAGCGGTACTTTTATCCATGAGGGTATTTGGGCAGAATCTATATGTTTTTTAATCAGACAATGATCTCCGAGCCAAGATTGTAGCGGTATATCACTATAAGACAAGTCGATCTCTTTCCATTTAGCTTCACATGATGGGTCACACCATCCAATTAACACTCTCATCTGTGCTGCTCTATAATAATCCTTTAAATGAGGTAAAGCCCATCCACCTTTTTCCTTCGACAATTGTAATGTCTTTAATTTTATTCTTGGTTTATGTTTAGCCCATATAAAGTTTGAGATTATTCTATCCCATTCACAAAATTGTTTATCAGGTAACTTTATAGGCAGAGCCTGAAAAAGATAAAGGAACCTGGGTAGGATGTTCATTTTTATTATATCTATTCGATTATGTAAGTTTGTGGTTAATAATGACCAACACTGTAAATCCATTTTAATCTCTGCTGTCAATGGTATATAATTATGTTCAAAAAGGTTGGATAGCTCTGTAGGAATTTTAATTCCCAAATATCTTATAGATTTATTCGACCAATCGAACCTGGACATTTTCTGTATTCTTAATGATGGCTGATAATTATATGAGAGGACTTGTGTTTTCTGTAAATTTAATTTATACCCTGAGTAAGTACCAAATATTTTAAGTAATGAAAGAAGGTTAGGTAAGCTAGTTTCTGGTTTAGTTAGTGTTACGAGCACGTCATCAGCGTAAAGGCATATTTTGTGTTCTGTACTTTTAATAGTTACCCCCATAATAGTCTTGTGCTCTCTGATGGCTTGTGCTAGAGGTTCAATAAAAAGTGTAAAAAAGATCGGACTCAGTGGGCATCCTTGGCGACACCCCTTTTTTATTTGTATTTTATTTGATAAGTCTCCATTGATCTTAATCCTAGCAGAAGGCGACTCATACAGGGACTGAAAACAGCGAATGATTTGATTATTAAACCCAAATCTTTCCAAAGTTAAATAAAGATAGTTCCAACAAACTGAGTCAAACGCCTTTTCTGCATCTAAACTAACAACTATTGATTCTGTGTTTTTCATTTGGTCTATAAGGTGAAGAGCTCGTCTCAGGTTATCATGAGTTTGCCTATTATGAACAAAACCTGTCTGATCTGTGTCTGTCATTTCTGGGATAATCAATTTCAACCTTTCAGCCATTATTGTTGCAAATATCCTGTAATCAATGTTTAAAACTGATATTGGTCGATATGAACCACATTCTGTCTTATCTTTACCTTGCTTAGGGATTACTGAGATCACTGCTCTTCTCCAAGATGGTGGTATTTCCCCTCCAGAGAGTATATAATTAAAGCAGTTCCCAAGCAGTGGGATGAATAGCTTTCTGAAGTATTTATACCATTCCGCCGGGTAACCGTCTTCGCCTGACATCTTATTCCCTTTCATCTTTGAAATTGCTTTGTTGATCTCTTCCTCAGTTATTTGTTTTATAAGCCTATTATTTTGGTCTGTACCTATTGATGGTAAATCCAAAGAAGCAAGAAATGCCTTCACTGGAAATGGATCTATTGTATGAGGCTGTGTATATAATTCGGTATAATATAATTCAAAAGCTTTTTTAATGTCTCTAAGAGAGTGATTTATCTTTTTATCTGTTGGATTTTTAATTTTTTCTATAAACCTATCAGCTTGTTGCTTACGTATTCTCCATGCAAGTAATCTCTTTGATTTGTGTCCGTTTTCATAGTAGTTCTGTTTAAGAAATTTTGCTTTTTTCTCTATCTGGTCTTCATATAAGTAGTTTAAAGCTTGCTTTGTTTCATTTATTTGTATTAAGGTATGGTCATTATTATTTTCCATGTATTGTATTTCTAAAGATTTTAATTTTATAGTAAGATCTTTTAAACATTTTTCTTTTTCTTTTTTCTTATAGGAAGACCACATAATTAATTTCCCTCTTAGAACTGTTTTTGCTGCATCCCATAAAATACAGGGAGAAATATCCTCTGTGTTGTTATGGTCCATAAAGTCTTTGAATTCTTTTTCTACAAAGTTATCAAATTTAGTGTCGTTTAGTAAACTATTATTAAATCTCCACAAGGTTTCTTTACGGTCATTATCCATATGGAGCGTCATGTATACTCCGGCATGATCAGATATATCTCTCACCCCTATATCACAGTTTATTATTCTTTGTCTGTCAACATTTTGTATAAAAAAATAATCTAATCTTGAATGCATCTGATGAGAAAAGGAAAAAAAAGTATATTTCTTCTCTTGAGGGTGTAAATTCCTCCAAACATCCACTAATTTTAATTCTTTCAGCATTTTTTTAATGTGTTTTGCTTCTGTCTGAGCTTTGGTAATTTTGTTGGATGAGTCTAAAAAAGGATTTAAGTGGACGTTCCAGTCTCCCCCACTTAGCAATATCCCAGATACTTCTGTTGTGATCATAGTAAAGATTTTCTTAATAAACTGCTTGTCATTTCCGGGTGGTCTATACACATTCAATAAGGTGACTTCTTTATTATCTATATAGCCTTTTACCAATATATATCTTCCTTCTTTATCTTTAATTTGTGAGGAGAACTGAAAGTTCAACTTATTAGATAATAAAATTGCGACTCCTCTAGAGTTCTTTTTTGCATATGAAGAAAAAAACACATTTTTAAACCCCATTTTCTTTAGTTTTTCATGTTCCGTAGTAGAAAGATGTGTTTCTTGCCAAAAAATTATATCTTGCTTTTCTCTTTTCATCTTTGCCAATGCTTTTTTTCTTTTAATAGGATTATTTAAACCATTGACATTAAGAGTAATTACCTTATATTGTTGCTTCACTTCTGTCATTAATATATAAACATAAAAATACTTAGTGTTTTCCAGATGCTCTTATGGATAAGGGGGGGTCTGCAAAAAAAACAAAAAACAATACATAACATACGTGACTTCCAATAGTGAGGTACCAGTCCACCTTCTGTGTAGTGAGGAGAGTCCCTGGGGTCCCAGGGGGCTCCTCGCGGTGCTGCCCTTCGACTCTCATCCATCCTGGCAGCGCCCATGGAGAAAGCAGTCCTGATCCCACAGCACGGTCATTCTGAATACTTGTACTGTACAGAGGATTTTCAGATAATCATAGAGTATTGTCATCTCGTCTGAAAGCCCTGAGTTTTTCCTTGAAGTGTTCCGCTCGTGTTTCTCGGGTCCACCGCTGAGTTCCATCCGCTCCTTCCCGGGAAAGGGTGCTCGAACTGGGTTGTGAGGTGTCCTTCCCTGGTTTGTCCGCCGATTCAAACATGTTCCTCTTCTTCATGTCATCCGATGCGTCTTGTGCGTTGTTGTAAATCACCGTGCCACTCTCATAAAACACACGAAGCTTGGCTGGATACATGGATTGGAAGCGGATTCCCTTCTCTTTTAAGATCTTCCTGATGGGGTTGTATGCTTTACGTTTGGTAAGGATTTCATTAGGGAAATCTTGATCAAAGAACACCCGCTTTCCTCTCAATTGTATCATCTTCTTACCCCATGCTGAATGAAGCACACGTTCCTTCGTTGAAAATTCCAAAAAGGTCACTACAATGGATCTAGGGTTGGAGCTGGGCGGGGGTTTGGGCCCCAGTGATCGATGACAACGTTGTATACCCAGCGTGAGGTCCGTGAGTGAGAGTTCAGTTTTTATAAATTGCTCTATGAACTTATGCAGGTTCTCACCTTCTTCTCCCTCGGTTATCCCGTGTATACGGATGTTATTCCTTCTTGAACGGGCTTCTAGGTCAGTTAGACGTGTTTGCATGTTTTCCTGTAGCTTTAGCGTGTGGCTCAGTACATCTTTGACGTCCATGTTGAATTCCTCCACCTCGGTTAGCCGCTGCTCCGCCTCTTCGACTCTGCTCTTCACGTCTTTCAGGTCTGTAACAATGTCATCCAGTCGTTTCCCCATCTCTTCTCTAAACTCCGACATTTCTTTTTTTATAAGTCCCGACTGGTCAGTAATTTGTTTTTTGAGGTTCGTCTGAACTTCCTTCAGCTCCGAGAGAATGCTAGCTCCCATAGCTTCCATAGCTTTAGCCATTGCTAGCTTGTTACCATCGGAAGCCTCCGTCGTTAAAGCGGGTGATTCTTTCGTGTTTTCCTGCTGGTTTCCTCTCGTCTTCATGTTACTCCCCGACTAACATGTGAGTACAAAAATGCTTTTTAGAGTTATTTTGTCGAGAGAGTAAGTCGACCGTCTGGGAGCTCAGGAATCAAGCTGTTGCTCGCTCCTCCGTCATCCGGAAGTCTTAACACATTTGTTTTGATCATTTTTTAAAATGTAAACATTGACTTGGCATTTTTATGTTTACATTCTCTGTTTACATTTATTAATACTGTTTACTTTTATTACTACTGCTTATATTTAATTGCTACTGTTTACATTTACACTACTCTAATATCTGCACCGCTGCTGATACATATACAGTGTGCTCTGACCGGTCTTGTTTAGGATGCCCAATGTGCCTTATGCCTCGTACCCACTGCCCCCTTTGTCGAGCGGCCGAAGCGGCCGGATAACACCGGTTTACATTCAAAGTCTATGGAGGAGACGCGTGGAGTCACGGCGAACAAGGAAGCGGCGCGATTCAAGTGATCGAAGCGGCGCGGGGGCAGCCTGTACACGCACGCGCGCGTCGCCGTCGAGCCGCAGACGTCCCAAATGTTGATCTCTGGCGGCTCGACGCATCCGGCAAACAGTCGGGAGAGCCTCGCTATCTGATTACACAACCACAACGGGACTTTTTTCGGACTTTTTAAACTCACCGGATCGAGCCTCCAGGAATTGGACCCAAACTCCGGTAAGAAACGTGGCATTTTTACAGTTGCTGCTGACAGGCTGCTGTCCTCTCCAGTGTAGATCACCCCAAACATAAAAAAAAGTTTTAATCTCATCGAAGACCGTCGGAGGTGCAGTTAAAACAACAACTGAACCCGGAAAACAAGCCAGAGACCCCTCCCTCTGCTACCCCCTAGTGTACGTCATCAGACGGTGTTCAATGGTTCAGTGGGACCGTGACCAGCGGCCAAAAGGGGGCAACAGGCGCGTTTCGAGTTGTGCAGTGGGTAGGAGGCTTTACTGCATATGCCACTTTTTGCCTCTATAACAACATCAACTACTACCTCGTGCATGTACTGTGTACATTAACTCATACGCTGCTTTGCCACTTTGCAAATGTCAATGCTAGAAACCTTTAGTTTATTTTAGTTATACTTTTTATACTCTTTTTTTATACTAGTATGCAAAAACTCAGGACAATATTATGTTCATTAAATGTTTAATGTTTTAGTTTTAGTTTTAGAGTCGGTGTAAATTTTCATACTCTTATACCACTATGCAAAAATTCAGGACAGTGTTAGTTTTACTATTTTATGCTTATGTCTATTATTATATGTGACAGGCCACAAGAAAAGCAGGAACAAGTCTCTCACACTCAAACTGAGAAAAATCAATAAAAGCTTCAAGTTCTGAGAAAATAGTGAAAATCGTTTTTTTGCAAAATATACTAGTTGAAGTTGTGAAGAAACCACCCCATGCTTTAAAAAACACTTTAGAAGTGTTTAAACTGATAAACTTTGTGTTAGAATTCAGCTTGTTTTCAGAGTAAAAACGAGCCGGCCGAGATTTGCATATCGGGAGTGTGGAAACCACTCGCTGATTAACATGCGGTCTTTGTTTGGCTGGTTTCTGAGCTTTTCCCACTGCTTGTTATTGGTTTCAGCCAATAATATGCAGATTTGAAAGCCTTCCTAGGTAGAGTCTGTGGCTACGTTCACATTGCAGGCAAATCTGACCCAAATCTGATTTTTTTGCCCCATCTGACCCATATCCAATTTTTTTATGGCAGTCTGAACATACCCAGGCCGTTTCATTATGTGGTTTTAAATCCGATATATATCTGATGTTTTCAAAGCGACTGCAGTCTGAACGCTCATGTGATTTACATCTGACTTTTTCAGAACACGTGTGGCTCATTGAATTGAGCCCACGCGTGTTTCTACAGACAGAGAGGACATGCAGCTCAGAGCGGGGTGGGGGCTAGTGGGGGGACGAGCTCTCTGTAGCTCAGAGCGGGTGGGGGCTAGCGGGGGACAAGCTCTCTGTAGCTCAGAGCGGGATGGGGGCTAGCGGGGGGACGAGCTCTCCGACGCACACACCACTCGCCTGCTTTCTTCTCAGTTTGCCTTTCATCTTTTGGATGTTTAACTCTCCCCGATTGGAGAACAACTTCAAAATTACGAACACACACTGAAAACTGTTGCGCGCGTCCATGTTTACTTCCTCAAACACAGGGAGCTGCGTCAGCAGTGTTGACAGATATCGGGACAAAAACAAGCAACCAGACCCATGGAAACAAGCCCAAACAAGCAACTCGTGACCTACGTGTCACGTCACGCAGGCAGAGACATGAGCCGTAGCGCGGATCCAAAAGGGAAATGGAGCAGAAAACAGCTGAAGCTCAATTTTTAGTATTTCATCACATCTACAGCTGCACTGATCAGCGCTGTTTTCTTTTGCGCATGCGGGTCACTTCTGCAACGTAGAGCATTCACACTGGAGTCATGCCAGGTCTGATGCTGGTCGCATTTAAAATGTAGTGTGAAAGTTTACACAAAAATATCAGATTTTTTTTTTAAAATCGGAATTGAGCATTAAGACCTGCAGTGTGAACGTAGCCTGTGTTGATAGTCAGTGCTGGGGGTTGGGGTTAAGGCAAATTAATGTAAATGAACAGCAATTGTTAACACCCCCAGGTAACACTTCAGGAATGGGAACTTTCTTCTAAAACTTTGAGGCCTGTTTTCTCCCTAATCTTATTTGCAGATTGCCAACATTGAAATGGCTGTATCTTCTTCATTTTTTTTTTTGAGTGCCATGTGTTTGGCATCATTGGATAGCTTGGAACCCACACTTTCAGATTCTGTAAATAACTCAAAATGACCCAGGGGAGACTTGTTCCTGGTTTTGCTGTGACCAGTCACATATATGATGTGGTCCTATTGGCTTCATCAGGTCGTGATCTACAGCTTTTGCTGGAGTGGTTTGCAGCCGAGTGTGATATGCGGCCGGGATGAGGATCAGTTCCTCCAAATCAGAGGCCATGGTCTTGAGCCGGAACAGGGTAGCATGCCCTCTCCGGGTCGGGGAGGAGGTCCTGCCCCAAGTGGAGGAGTTTAAGTATCTTGGGGTCTTGTTCACGAATGAGGGAAAACTGGAGCGTGAGATCGATAGGCGGATAGGTGCAGCGTCCGCAGTGAAGCGGGCGCTGTACCGGTCTGTCGTGGTGAAGAGAGAGCTGAGTCAAAAGGCAAAGCTCTCAATTTACCGATCGATCTACGTTCCCACCCTCATCTATGGTCATGAGCTTTGGGTTGTGACCGAAAGAACGAGATCTCGGATACAAGCGGCTGAAATGAGTTTTCTCCGCAGGGTGTCTGGACTCTCCCTTAGAGATAGGGTGAGAAGCTCAGTCATCCGGGAGGGACTCGGAGTAGAGCCGCTGCTTCTCCACATCGAGAGGAGCCAGTTGAGGTGGCTCGGGCATCTGGTTAGGATGCCTCCTGGACGCCTCCCTGGTGAGGTGTTCCGGGCATGTCCCACCGGGAGGAGACCCAGAGGAAGACCCAGGACACGCTGGAGGGACTATGTTTCTCGGCTGGCCTGGGAACGCCTTGGGATTCCCCCAGAGGAGCTGCTCCAAGTGGCTGGGGAGAGGGAAGTCTGGGCCTCCCTACTTAGGCTGCTACCCCCGCGACCCGACCCCGGATAAGCGGAAGAAAATGGATGGATGGATGGATATATATACTGTATATATATATATATATATATATATATATATATATATATATATGTATTATATATATATAGTTATATATGTATATATATGTATATATATATATATGTATATATATATGTATATATATATATGTATATATATTAGGGATGGGGCAGATCCGATCCAGTATCGGTATCGGTATCCGATACCAGCATTATTTAAGTATCGGGTATCGGATCAAACCTGCCGATACTTTTCCGATCCAGCTTCAAAGAGCACTTGTGTTCAATCACAATCTGTGACTGCCCTTTTTAACATTGTGTGAGATAAACCCAATGAAGACACTCTTAAGCCTTACAATAAGGGGGTTCCCTATTGTAAGGCTTAAGAGTGTCTTCATTGGGTTTATCTCACACAATGTTAAAATGAATAGTTTGGGTGCAAAAGTTTCATTATACAGAGTCAAATACCTGAACAGTATCGGATCGGGAAAGTATCGGTAGAGGGCGATACTGAGTTAATAAGTATCGGATCGGATCGGAAGTGAGAAATGTGGATCGGTGCATCCCTACTTTGTAGTAGTAAGTACTTTGTACTACTATCCCTACTTCACGGTTTTTCACTTATCGCAGTGGGGCTTGGCCCTTAAACCCCGTGATAAACGAGGGACCACTGTACCATCCAACAATCTTCAGTCTGTTCATCTGGACAGTTACTTTTTTCTTTCTTTTTTTTGGTGCTGAAACGTGTCACCTTCCATCCAGAAGGCTTCATCAGTCAAGGAAACACACAACACAAAACTTATTCTTCACCCCAACAGCTTACTCCAAAGTGGAACAGACCAGTTGTGTGGGTGCTAAGCTACTTTACCATGTTGCTAACAGAACCTCACTGCGAATGGGACCATGCTGCTGAACTTTTATTTCTTTTTCACTTTTGGTTCCTTGCTTTGGTATTTTTTGATCATGTTTTTTATTTTTGGGTGAGTCAAGACGGTTCTTCTCGTCCTGAGTACAGTATTTCATTGCATCGTTGACCTTATCTTGATATGCATATGACAAATAAAAATAAACCTAAACCTGTTCATCCCCGGAACAAGAACCCGTCTCCTTCCTGAGTGGAACGATGGCAAAACATTGCTGCTGTTTGTTGAAGATGCTACAACTCATTCTACACTTTTTAAAATGTGTTTTCATCCCTCTTGCTGCAGCAACTTGTTCTCTGGCAGAATCTTTTGTTTTAAAGCAGCAGTGGGCAACAGTGGAAGCAAGAAGGTCACAAGTTCAACGCCCAGCTGGCCTTTCTGCTATTCTCCCTGTGCATGTGAGTTTTCTCCAGGTCTCCGGGTTCCTCCCACCGTCTAACAACATGTGTGTTATGTTATCTGGCTACACGGTCACTCTGTGTGAATATGAATGGTTGCCTGTGTCTTTTGTCTCTGTGTGGCCGTGTGATGGACTGCTGACTCGTCCAGGGCATCCCGCCTTTTGTTCTGCTGGAAAAAGAGAGCAGGAACCCTGATTTAGAACAAGCACGTAAGAAAATGGAGACAGGGAACACAGGAAATCTGAATGTTTCCTTCCCATTTGACAGGAAGTTATTATTATTATTATTTATTCTTTACATTTGGATTCAGTGTTGGAGATGAGAGCAAATTATATAAATTGCAACGCACAGAACAAAGCTCCTGTCAGAGACGGTAGAGAGCTACAGTCTGTGCGTTTGTTACAGAAAAGAGGTGTTTCTGACAAAGGATTATTTTGTTTAATGACTCTGTGCAGATGAAATGGACAGTTAATGGTCTTCAAACGTTCTCCAGTAGATTAAAGGAACCGCCATCCATGGAAACTGTCTCAGTTTGTAAATTCAAGATTTAAACGTTCTCATCAAAATGTGGCACAAGAGAAGTTCTGCAAAGGTAGTCTTACTGAAGTGCTA
>JBBPBX010066035.1:0-19781 GCA_038048925.1 Garcialebias charrua | reverse complement strand
AATAAAAGTTTGGAAGTTCTAATCCTCCGGTATCTTTAGATTTCTGTAATGTTTTTAAACTAATACGTGGAGTTTTATTTTTCCAAAGGAATTTAGATATAGAAGAGTCCAGGGACTTAAACCATTCAGTTGAAGGTTTATTTGGAATCATTGAGAATAAATAATTTATTCTCGGCAGCACCATCATTTTTACTGAGGCAACTCTTCCCATAAGTGATATGGGTAGAGATCTCCATCTAGTAAGATCGTCTTCAATCTTCTTTAATAATGGGATATGATTTAATTTTATTAAATCCTCCAATTTAGGAGAGATATTAACACCTAAATATTTAATGTTACCTGATTGTAGTCTTTCATTAAGAGAATTATTAAACACGCAATTTATTGGAAGAACTGTAGATTTTGTCCAGTTTATAGAATAATCAGAAACTTTTGAAAATGAGTTTATTAATTTAATAACATTTGATATTGAGTTTCCTGAGTTCTCAAGAAAAAGCAAAACATCGTCAGCATAAAGACTAATTTTATGTTCTATGTTTCTACCCTTTATGCCTTTAATATCAACACTTTGCCTTATTGCTGCTGCTAAGGGTTCAATAAAAATAGCAAATAATGCTGGTGAAAGTGGGCAACCTTGCCTGGTGCCCCTCTGTAAACAGAAGCTTGAAGATAATTGATTATTTGTCCTGACGCACGCTGTTGGTGAACTATATAATATTTTTAACCAGTTAATGAAGTAATTCCCAAATCCAAATTTATTTAAGGTAGCAAATAAGAAATTCCAATTTACTCTATCGAATGCTTTTTCAGCATCTAAAGAAAAAATAGCTGTTTCAATATTTTTAAAATACGAATATTCTATTACATTATATAATCTTCGTGTATTTGTGTTTGAGTGTCTTCCTTTTATAAATCCGGTTTGGTCTGGATGTATAATAACAGGAGTTATCTTCTCTAGTCTTTTAGATAAGACTTTACAAATTATTTTAACATCAACATTAATAAGAGAGATTGGACGATAACTGGTAGGTAATACTGGATCTTTGCCTGGTTTTAATAAGAGACTAATGTTGGCTGAATTCATATGTGTTGGTAGCCTGCCATTTTCTTCTGACTCAAGTAGCACTCTATAAAATATGGGTTCCAGTATATCCCAGAATTTTTTATAGAATTCTACTGGATATCCATCAGGACCTGGAGATTTCTTATTAGGCATGCTTTTAATTGCTTCATGGAGCTCATCTGATGTTAATGGTGAGTCTAGTTTTGTTGATTGACTAACATCTAGTTTTGGAAGTGTTACTCTCTCTAAGAATTCATTAATATCCACATTAGATGGATTTATTTGTGGAGTGTATAGAGTTTTATAGAAATCTTTAAAAACATCGTTTACTTTTCCCTCATCATGAATTATATTTCCATGTTTATCTTTAATACCATATATTGATGTTTTTTCTTTATTTATTTTGAGTTGATTAGCTAAAAAGCTCCCTGATTTGTTACCGTATTCAAAATTATCTAATCTAAGTCTTTGTATCAAAAATTTATTTTTCTTATCAATAAATTCATTTAGTTGTAATTTTAATTTGCGTAGCTTTTGCTGTGTTTCCTCTCCTTGTAAACCTTCTAATAATTTGATTGATTTCTCTAATTCCTCAATACGTTTATTTTCTTTTTTCTTTTTATTTGTTGAATAGGATATTATTTTACCTCTCATAACTGTTTTCCCAGCCTCCCAAAGTGTACATGCTGATGTTCCTGGCAAATCATTAAACTCTAAATATGATGCCCATTCTGTTTTAAAATATTGCAAAAATTCTTCTTCTTGAAGCAGTGATGTATTTAATCTCCAATTTATATTTTTTCTAGTTTCTTTTTTATAATCTAAATTTAGAGTAACTGGTGCATGATCGCTGACAGCAATAGGGTGTATCTTAGTGTCTGAAATGTTGGTCAGTAATGAATTGCTTACTATGAAATAATCTAGACGAGAATATGAATGATGCACATGTGAAAAGAAAGAATATTCTTTGCTATCAGGGTGAAAAGTACGCCATGCATCGCAGAGTCCATAATCATTCATATACTGTTTAACTATATTTATAGATTGCCAACTGCGTTGAGTTCCCACTGTATTCAGTCTGTCTATTTTGTCATTGAAACCAAAGTTGAGATCACCTCCCATTACCAGTGAAGAATCCATGTGTTTTGATAGAGTGGAAAAAAAGTCATGAAAAAAAGAAGCGTCGTCTACATTCGGCCCATATATGCTAACTATACAATAATTTTGTCTAAATATAGATAATTTTAATATTATATATCTACCGTGTGGGTCTATAACCTGATCTAATACTGTGAAGTTAACATTTTTATGTATAAAAATTGCTACCCCTCTTTGTCTTGAATTATAGCAGGCTGAGAATACATTAGGAAACTCTGAAGATTTTAGCTCATCCACAGTTGAGGCCAATTTATGAATTTCTTGGAGTAATACAACATCTGCCTTTAATCTTTTAATCTTGTTAAAAATCCTATATTTTTTAAGTTGGCTACCTGCTCCATTAATATTCCATGTGACAAACCTTAAAGTGCTCATACTTGTGATTTGACATTATTATTATAAACATTGAAAAATCACTAATGTTTCCACAGGTTGTTTTCATGTAAACGGGGCCTTATAGTAGGTAGATCACTTTGACTTGATAATTTCAAAAGTAGCTCGGATGCTGAAAAAGTCTGAACACCCCTGATCTAAAACATTTGTATTTAATGGCAAAAAACAACAACAACAACAACAAACAACAACAAATGATGTCATTCTTCAGTGAAAATGAGTAATCACTCATTTTGATTTGGGGTTAGTTTTAATTAGTAAGTTTTTCTTAATTAGTATGATCATTGTGAGTAGCAGGAGATATTTTATACTTGTTTAAAAATACCTTACCTTTTTCATAGTCTGTAGAAAAAAGTCTAAACATACGTGCAACAAAATATAAAAGTACAAATAACATACATACAGACATACAGCGCTGTAGGAATAAAGAATTTACAATACAAACATGTGGTTCATGAGCTCAAAATAAGTCCAATCTAGTCAGAGTAAGTCGTGCTTAAAAATATAGAACCACCACATTTCAAATCAACCTTTCAAATCAACCATTTTAATAGATCCAAACTCCAAGGCGCCCCCCATCTTATTTGGATCTGTTAAAAATAAATACCTCTTTATTAAATGACATATACAGTACCTGTTTATTAAACAACATATACAAAAGTAATGTGGTTTGTAGGTTTATCTGATTTATCCTACAGTACAGCATGTCAATTTTCATTCTCCTTAAATGATCCTTTAAATGGTTATGCTTTTGAATATAAAAATCTAAGAAGTTATTTTTGTATAACTGATGATCCAATCAATGTATGAGCTGTTTCCCTCTTATGAGCTATCATTAGTGTTATTAGTGATTTATTCTTTATCATTATTAGTTATTTCTAGGAACACTTTCCAATATTCCCTTTTTGAAACTGGTTCCTGTTCCACCTAAGTTTTTATGGGTTATAATTTACTAAAACACAGTCTGAGTAAAGGTTTTAGACATGTATATACTGTATATATATATATATATATATGTATTTGTATATATATATATATAAACAATCTAAGATTTGAAAGCATAAAGCTATAAAAATTGTTCTAACAATGTTTTAACCAATCCCTTTGTGGCAAACCAGACCAACCAAAATGCACTCGTCAAGGACAACTGTTATCCTCTCTTCAGCTCCACAAAACATTGTATGAATGTTTGTGGAGACACAAATTTAATCTACAAAACAAAAAATATAAACATTAACTTGTTTCAGGGTTATGAGCTGGGATCATTATCCCTGTTTTATCACAGAGTTACAGGAACCGGAAAAATAAGTCGTCAGACCCACATAAGTACAGTATAAACTACTAATTTTGTGGGTTGCTAGTCTAGCAAGCCCTAACATGAGCATATGTGTTTCATTTAAAAAAAATTATCATAACAGACTATAGATTTGAAACATGATACCAGGGTTATTGACAGATACTCACAGATCCATACTGGGACATGACCTTTTGCTGGACAGTTGGCGTGGGTGACTTTAGGACCTGTTCTCTTTGTCTTTTTGGAGAACGTGTTCAGTCCCCTCTTGTTACAGCATCCAGTGAGATTTTTTTTGGTGGGTGCTAAGTTTCGTCGTCCAGGATCCTTCATATCCGGACCGCATATTTTGGTCATTTGTGTTTGATGACCTTGTTCTGACAGTTCTTTGACAAATACTTTGCCTTTGGTTTGCTGAAAGTCTTTGTGGACAGTCTTTTGTTCGTCCAGCACCGCCCTCGTTCAGTGCCTTTGTTTTTAAGCTCCTCAAATGTTTATTTTGAGCAAGGCTGCATAGGAGTCCAGCCATTGTGTTCTCGGTTAAGTCACAGTGAGCCAGTTCTGGACATGCCCTTAATATCAAATCTGATCCGATCCAATCAATAACCACAGTAGCTGTGATTCAAAAAATCAGACATTGCATGTGTTTTTCACTTGGTCCTATCTTAAATGCATGTACTACTAACTATGTGTTCTGCTAAGTGTCGTGAGATCCATCAGACTTACTCTTCCCGCTCCACCAACACCGTGAGGCTGCTTCTAAAAAAGTGAAAAAATAAAAAATGTAAAAATCCTTAAAAAACCAGGTTCAAAGTAATCATGTGTTAGCAAGTTCTATAAGCATTAACTTTGAAGAGAATCACCTCTGTTATCCTGGTTTGCACAACGGAATTTAAAATGTTAATTTACATAAAAGTGAATCCTTTGACAAAGGCATCCTTTTAATCTGATCTGCACAAAAGATCTAAAATCTAAAAAAACATATTTCCCCTTCTCGGCAGAGCAAGTCGCATATCTTTTTGCTCCTACCCTCCCTAAGTTTTCCTTTCCCTGCTTGCTTTTTGTCTCGTCCGTGACTCTTCAGCGCTCACTCGAACCAATTTGCGATGGATTTAATAAATTGGGCTGTTTCATCTATAGATAAGATTTTTTCCACGAAGCGGACCGGGCCAGGAGAAGCGGTCTGCCCCTCTGACACGCACGCTGTCGGATACATGATGGACTCGTGGGGACAGTGGCAACCCATGTGTTTGACCGTCCTGTCTGTCGAAGACGTGGAAGATTTGTGGATTATTGGGATATTGGTGGCAGCTGCTCTGTTTTTTGGCGTGAGCGGAGCTGTCTGTTACTGGAAGATCAGGAAGACTGCGGCGGCTATCGGCGCGCTGGCCAAACTTCCTGATCAGCAAGAATCTCTGATCCGGGCTGTGAGCTCCTCAACCCAGCTGTTGTACGAACTGAACCGCACAATGGGAGCGGCGGTAGACCACCGCGGACCTGCGGTGCGCTTTGGAACTCGTTTACAGCCGCCCGGCATTAATCAGGGCACGGATGGGGGTTCGTAGCTTCGGAACCTCATATGATTCGGCGATTTTGGACCTGAACAGCACCTGGACTTTGGAAGGCTGCAGTCAAAAAGAACACTGTGGCCTGGATTGAAGATAAACAATAACTATCTAATCTAGTTTCTGCACGACCTTGGAAAAAGAAGAAGGCTGTCTGCTGGAAACTATTCTCCTGGAGTGAAGCTGAGAGACATTGCTGACCCCCCCCCCCTCCCTCCCCAGAGGTCTCTGGGAGTGCGCTCGGAGGCGCCAAGCTTAACAACTGCTGAACTGTGTTATCTGAGTGCTGCTCACAGACTCTTTTGATCTCCTTGCATGTCGTCAAATCTGCAACAATGTCTTGTCTGGTTGTGCTTATTGCTGATAGAGTTTTTGGGACTTTATCATAGAGTGTCTTAAGGCAATCTTTGATAGATTCTTTTTTTGAATATCACAAATGATACCTATTGTGCTTTTCCTTTTTCCATATCTGTTTGACCTTCATCTGGAGACGGATGAGTGCGGCCGCGCAGAAGAACATGTCATGTGTTTAGAAATGCTGCAGCTTTGCATACTCTTCCTCTTCTGGATGACTGTGTATACATAATCACGTTGTATTAATTAAATGGTGCAATGTTAATAAATAAATCTCTTATCTCTTATTAAATCATTAATTTACATATGAGTGAAATCGTCATTTTAACCTAAAACCAGAAATATCGTAGCCCAACAATATTTCAAAAAATATCATGTACTGTTTTCCAGGACCACCTTGCCAGCATAAATGATAATTAGCCAATTCATTGAGTTTTTTTAAGATCCGCCCTCTCTTCGGATTTATTTGTGTACTGTTTTTAATTTTAATGTTAAAACGGCACCGTGGGATGCCCTCATATGTTGTCAATTTATCGAAATTGTTAAGATATGTCCTCACTTCTTTAGTGGTTTCACTTTTTAAAAGTCAAAACATGGGCTAACCCCAATCTGTTTGAATAAAACAACCCTTATTACCGTTGTCAATGCTTATGCATTACATGGTTGAACGAGATGTTATTCTAATTCCCTTTCAAATTTACCAGACCTTTTGTAGCTTTTAAAGCATAGTTCATGCAAACCAATATAAAAATCAGTTGGCTGGATTGGTGTGCGTAGTTAACCTATATTTGCTGAAAAGTTAGTTTTAATAAAGAATTTTACTATTTGAATAATATCTTATGAACAGCAATGGATATCTACATTAGGTTATATAACTCCCAAAAGGAAACAGCTCTTAAAATCTAAAAAAAACATCTTTAATGTAAGCTAAAATCGTTTTAAAATGATTAATTTAAACTGAGCGTTTCAATTTAAAATCTAGTTAAAATTTTATCTGACAAGAATACTTTTGTATTCTTCATAAGTGTCAAAGTTACTTCAATTCAGTTAAACATTTAAAAGACAGAATTTACTGGCAAGTCTAAAAATAAATTTCTGCTAATTTTGTTTAAGACTTGTTATTCAAAAATGCCTAAACGTAATTTTGATCAGATTATGGTTGTCAATTTAAATTAACAAGCTTATTATAAAAGTTTAAACTGTCAATAATTGTAATTAAATGCATTATACCGTAAAACTTTCACTGACCACTGTGGGTCTCCCACAGGAATTTTGTGAGTCGCTTATTGTGGTTTCTTGAGCTTGCTTTGAATGTAAAGTAGCTTATTTGGTCTTGTTATTCTTTGTTCTTTATTCTTTGTCTAGAGTGACAAGACCACGCTAAAATGAGCGCCAATAAGTGGGGGATATATGGGAAAAAATATAATAAAGAATGGGAGAAAGAACATACACATAAGCAAGATTCAGAGATTAAAGAAAGTTGTTTTGTTGACTTAGCTTACTATCGGTTCGCTGTTCTATTTTTAGTTTATCTTTAAATTAGTATGCATCCTTTATGATTGTCTGTTGTTGTCGTTGTCAATTGTTGTCATCACTCTTCGTTTGAAATTCAGGTCTCTCCGGTAAATGAGTCCCAGAGGCTTAATGGGATTAATTTGTATAAACATGCAAAATTTATTTTTATTTTTTAGAGTGGATATGTTCTTCAAAGTGTTTAGCATAATTTTGCTGTTTGTATGCAATGCCATAATAAATGTATGTTTATACTGGTTAAAAACGGCCTTTGTTTTACACAATGGGTTGGGTTGCCAGTTGGGCTTGTTTTGAGCTTTTTTCGGGCTGGTCGCTTGTTTCTGTCGCAAGATCTGGCAACACTGTTTTGCTAGTGTTTTGCCAAAACCAAAACAATCACAGTTAGACACAGAAAGCAGGCTGCAGGCAGGTTCAGCACGGGTGGGGGGAGAAAGGCCCACAGATAACAGACTAGGAGCCAGCTGCCCACGCACACACATAGGAAAATGGAAGAAAGAAAAGGTCAGAGGTGCAGCGCTCCACAAACATACACGTAAAAAAGGACTAAACAAATACAGAATGACGCGTCATAAAAAGATAAACGTCTTAATTTCTCTTCTTGCCTAGCCGGGCTCACTAAACGTCCAATGAAAGATATTGACGATCAGCCTCACATGTTAGATCTTGGCATAATTGACCGTCCTCACTTATAAATCACAGAATATCTTGGTTCTGCAAACTAGCGTGTGTGCATTAGCGTCTAGTTCTTGAAAAACAGACACCTCAATCCAAATTTCAAGTCCTCGGCTCAGGGTGAACTAGTTCCTGTTGCTGTACTCAAAATGTTTTAAAAACTACGTATCAACAAACACTTTTTCACACTTACTTTCTTGTTGACCTGTGCGGTGTCTGGAAATCTTTGCCAATCCGACCTTGATCGCACCAATGGACAGAGGACGCTGGCCAGAGAGAAACCAACTGGACTTTTTGTCATATTTACCGTGCCTCGCATTGTGCTCTGTTTGGAGGTCATCAGGAGCAGGTATGGGGAGAATGGGTTTCAGCACCATAATGATAAGGATTTTAAACCCCTGTTACCTTAATAAAAACCACACAAGATAAACAAGAGAATTGAGTTAGACACAAATAATGAAACTTTGCAAAGGGAAAGGCTTTTAATGTCTTTTGAAACTTTGTTTGGTCTCAAAATACATTGTCCAGCACAAATTCGAATTGTGCTGGATATGACAAGCTATTTAAACAAGAAGGAGGTGGAGTTGACAAGCTCTGACGTCTTACAGATAAAACAAACGAGTCATGGTTCTGATCTAACAGGAACATCTAATCCAAACTTTGTCAAGGCTAAAAGACTTTATCTTTCTTACTTCCACTCTCGGCAAGGCTGGTCGCATCTCCTTTTGCTCCTAAACCTCCCTGGTTCTCCCCCCCCCTTGCTTCTGCATTTGTCTCGTCTGTTACTCTTCAGCGCTCGCTCGAACCAATTTGGGATGGATTTATGTGCGTGGACTGTTTTTTTGGGCTATTTCATCTATCGATACTATCGATAACAAAAATTTCCGCGAAGCGCACTGGCCAGGGAGAGCCAGGGCGCCCTACCGACACGCATGCGGTGAGCTACATTATGGACTCGATGAGCAGGCTAATGTAACTGTCCGCTCTCTCTGTCGGGGACGTGGAATCTCTGTGGTTTATTGGGATACTGGTGGCTGTCTGCCACTGAAGGGCTGAGGAGGACCGCAGCGATCGGCGTGCTTGCGAGACTTCCGCTCAGCGAAAATGCTTTGATCCAGGCTATGAATGACCTTCCCAGCTGTTGTACGGGCTGAACCACACGGTGGGAGAAGCGGTGGCTGCCGCAGACCTGCGGTGTGTGGGACTCGTTTACAGCCGTCCGGATTAAAACAGGGCACATACGGAAGGATCTTTTTAGCTTGGAACCTCTTTCGATTCGGCGATTTGGACCCAGAAACAGCACCTGGACTTAAAGACTGCAGTAAAAAGAACACTGTGGCCTGACTGAAAAATAAAGCAACTATTCTAATCTGGCCTCTGGCCTTGGACTGAAGGCTGTCTACAAATCTTCTCCTGAGCTGGGAGCTGAAGGGACCCGCTGCCCTCCCCCCCCTCCCCCCCAGAGGTCTCTGTGTTGTGTGCGTTCTCGGTTGGAGCCGAGCTGTGAGACCTGCGAACTGTTCTTATCTGGAGCTGATACACACAGACTGTTCCTCCCTGCCTGCCGTCATAAATCTGCAACAATGTCTTGTCTGGTTGTGCTTATTGCTGATAGAGTTTTTGGGACTTTATCATAGAGTGTCTTAAGGCAATCTTTGATAGATTCTTTTTTTGAATATCACAAATGATACCTATTGTGTTTTTCCTTTTTCCATATCTGTTTGACCTTCATCCGGAGACGGATGAGCGCGGCCGCGCAGAAGAACATGTAATGTGTTTGGAAATGCTGCAGCTTGCATACTCTTCCCTCTTCCGGACGACTGTGCTACATAATCACGTTGTATTTCGGTGCAATGTTAATAAATAAATCTCTTATCTTATCTCTCTCTTATCTTTTCTGTATCAAGGAGAAAAACAAACAAACATGTTTGTACTATCAAATATAAGTGTTTGTTGGGAACACCTATATTTGATATAAGTGAGCTGGGTAAGAATTAATACATCAGAGTAATTAGTTTTAGATGATAAATGTTGAACATCTCCATCAATAGATGTTTTTAGTAGTGATATCAGTAAAGCTAAAGATCAAATTATTATTTTTGTGAAAAATACAAACTTAATAGAGATAATTTAGTTGAGTTATTCAATTAATTTTACAGAATTAGAGTGTTTTTTTATTCTGTTTGTCTCTTGTCCACACTCTGTTAGACGCTATTTAACACTAGCGTGACTATAGTACATCAATAGACTTATTATTTTGGTAATGACAGGTGTATGATAATTCCTCCCAAAATATGATAATTTTATGTCTCGTACGATAATCCTACATTTCTCACCTGGAAACACTGGGCGCAGGGATCTTATCCATAGACTCGTTGTAAATGGCGCATGCGTAGTTATTCCACAACGTTATAAAACAATGGGAAGTTGCTGGGCGCAGTTTTCTCCACCCTGGACAGTCCAACGTGAGCTGAACGTACAGATGATGTGCTTCCGGTCCGGTCTTTTTTTTTCTTTTCTTTTTTGTCTGGGATTACAGAGTAATGCAAGGACTCAAGCAGGATGGCTCACGTAGCTTTTAAATAAGTGAAAGCCTTTATCTGATATCTATTTGCATTTCTGACTGATATGCCTCTCAACTTTTAGATGACTCTGTGAAAATAACCTTCAGCTGACTGCAAGTGGGAACTGGTGAGTTTTTTTTTTCTTTGTTTGTTTGTGGGGTTAGCATGTTGGCGCTAGCCTCCTGGTTCTTGTATTGGACTCTGATGGCTACATTCGTTTCAATTTGCTTATAAAAAATGATCAAATATTAATAATTTTATATACTAAATGTCACTGATGGTGTTTTACTATTTCTTAACACTGTATTGATCTAGAGAATGAAAACAAAGCCCCTTGCAATTACCTAGCTCGTATTAACATTGAAACATTTAAGATACATGTATATGGTGAAATGCTATACTGTATATGGGACGGCCGTGGCATAATGGTAATGGCAGTCGTCCTCCGATCGGAAGTTTGGAGGTTCGAATCCCGGTTCCCCACACCATGTGTCGTCGTGTCCCTGGGCAAGACACTTAACCCAGAGTTGCTCCTGGTAGGACTTGAAAGGCGCCTTGCATGGCAGTCTGCCACTACCGGTGTATGAATGCGTGTATGAATGGGTGGATGGTTGGTATTGTAAAGCGCTTTGGGGCTCCTCACAGGGGGCTAGAAAGCGCTATATAAATAAGCTCCATTTAACATTTACCATATGCGAATGTAGCAGTAGAGAAAGATGCCTGATTAGGCACAAATGGTTCCAGGTGTGAACGTCTGGTTGTTAGAGTGGGCATGGTATATAAGCAGCTGCTCTGCATGTAGGCAGACAGGTTGTCTTCACACTGCGCTGGGTGACTGGTGTCCCGTGGGTTCTGACCGTAATGGTGTCCCACGGGTTTTGGCCGTAAAAGCAACCAGTCACTGAGTGTGGTACGGGCTGTTTGACTGCTGGACGGTAGGTGTTCTTTCTCTCTCTGTACTATATCTGATTTTGGGTCAGAAATGTTTAGTCTACATGTGATTATAGGTAGAACGTCACGGTGCTGCGCTTCTCCGCTCCCTCAGGCTGTGAGGGTGTGTGTGTGTGTGTGTGTGTGTATATGGTTGTGAAGACTGGCAGGTAAGGAAACAATTGTCATCTTAAGCTCTATTTGTGGCAGCTGTACGAAGAATAGTTATTAATTAACTTTCTTAGGTCTCCCCCACATCGGGACCACTGCTGCTTTGCTTCCGGAGACTGCTGCTTTTCCTTCTGGCGTCCACTCTGGTTCCTCGATGACTCCATTTGAGTAAGCTGTGCGCGAGTGGTTGAAATGCAGACTGTGGTGTCGTCAGCCGTCCCCCTTTCAGTGGCGCGCAGGGCGTGACGTCAGGACAGCCATCTGCCTGTCGCTGTGGTGTGACTTGAGTGCCACAACCGGTCAAATGGTGATCTGTATTTATTTGTTAAAGTAATTTCTGAGTTATAGGGTTTAAAGGTTATTTTGTTTTGTTTATTTATTTTGTTGTGGTTTAGCATGCCAATTTTACTGAGCGACTTATTGTGAATAAATACTACATTTTAAAAATGTTTTAAACTAACTGTAATAAATCATTATGTTATATAAAAGAGCGCTCCCGGATGTTTTAATCGGTGACGGGAAAACCTGCGGGGCCTTCAAAGCAATAAGATAAAATTCTCTGGGTGAAATTACCAGGGTGGCGTTGTTTAACTTATTATGATTGAAACAGTTTCATGCTCTCAGATAATGAAGTAATGCCACACTAAGGTGCATTAAAGGTTCAGTCTGCAGTTTCTGTAGAACTGCAGCACTTAGAAAAAATTTCAACAAGCAAAGCATTCTGATCCCTCCCCCTCAGAGCCATATATGGCTCTGCCCCCTTGTGGTCTGTTGAAATTCAAATTCAAGCTCTGTTTTTATTGGCTGATTCAAATTCAAGCTCGGTTTTTATTGGCTGGTTACAAACTTTGTTTTTATTGGCTGGAAAATGGCGGGTCACTTTTTCTTTTTAGAAATGCTTATTTACCACCTGGAGAAGCAAGGGGACAATATTTTTTTTTGTTTTTTCAGAGATTACCTCTCTAACATCAATCTAGTGACAGAGTGAAGAAATATGTTAAAAATATATTGTTAGAAAAGTTACATATAGCAGCTTTAAGACATTTAATATTAGGAATATTTAAGAGAAATGGTACTCCAAAAAAAGAGCTTGATCCTATTTATATTATGAGCTTGTATTACCGTATTTTCCGGATTATTGGTTGCACCGGAATATAGGTTGCAGTGTCCAATTATTGCCAAAAAATTTGGAAAAATCCATAAATAGGTTGCACTGGAATATAGGTCGCACCCACGTCACCGCCGACGTAACGCGTCATCCACTGCTGACGCGCCGCGTGACCGCTGAGACAACCCGGCAATATGGACCAAGTGTTTAGCTCTGCTGCTAATGTCTGCCAGAAGCTAACAGAAGCTAACACGAGACGAGTCCGCCTCTCAGAACACCGAATAAAAAAATCTAATTTTATGTCCAATGCTTTCTATAGACCATCTGTCTTATGATATTTTATTTTAAATGTGCAGGACTTGGGAAAAAGGTCGGTACAATGAAAACACACTCTCAGAACTGTGTACTTCAGTATGCTTTAATAAAAAGTTGCCACAGATACAATGAAACTCTGCAAAGCATAAAAATGCTCAAAACAACACATACTGTTATTTGCTAGGGTTAAGCATCAATTTTAAACCCCGCCACGAACAACAGAAAAAGCCTCAAGCTTTCACACACACTCAGAAAAAGGCATTGAAATAAAAAGATCAGAATCCCTCACCGTTGATACAAACGAGGAAGGCCGCTTCGTTCAGTGGGAGATATTTTCTTCAATGCAAAACCGGGCGTTGATCAGACCCTCGGTAGACCTTCGAAATCCATCCGAGCGCCTCCTTATTTTATACCTTTGAGGTGTGTGAATGTGTATGCATGGTGCGTGTGCGTGCGTGTCTATAATGACTTCACTCTCTCATCTTAATACAAACATGTTTTTGTGTGAGTCGGTGCAAGGCACGGGTGAGGGATAACATTTGTTACTTTGATTAGACTGTTGCAACTTTTGCCAATAAAAACAAAGTTATATGTGAAAAAGAGCAGGGCCCTTGCCCCTCCACATAGTCAGTGTCTTCAAAGCAAAAACTGCCTCACTAAAAAGTCAGCCTGACACTAAGTATATGGTCCGTTTTAATGAATACACTTAAATTTGATAAAATAGTCAGAAAGCATAATAGTTCTCTGTTTTATCTCACTCTTCACCATCGTTAGGTACATTAATGTCTTATAATTTAAACTTTGTAAGCAGAAAAAATATACACCAAGTGGTTTAGAAGTTATTTATAAGCAAACAGAAGTAAACTGAAATAAAAAATAAAACACGGGAAGTCCGCCTCTCAGAACACCGAATAAAAAATTGAATTTTATGTCAAATGTTTTCTTTAGACCATCGTTACGTACATTAATGTCTTATAATTTAAACTCTGTAAGCAGAAAAAATATACACCGAGTGGTTTAGAAGTTATTTATAACGTAAATAGAAGAACACCGATAAAAAACTAATGCTAACACGGGAAGTCCGCCTCTCAGAACATGAATAAAAAATCAAATTTTATGTCAAATGTTTTATCGAGACCATAGTAACATACATTGAAGAGCAACTCCACACCCTGTGGATCGGTAACTCCTCCTTCCAAAATCTCCCTGAAAATGGGCGTGTCGAGAGACAAGGAGGGGTGGAGGTAGAGTTGTGCTTTTGTTCACGCCTCCACCTGCAACAACCTAAAACAAATTAAACCTCTAGCCAACAACATACACCAAGCAACAACAAAGAATAAACATGTAGATGTATTTATCTATTCCACCCATTCCATCCAAAACCAAAGGCCTAAAAAAATGAAAATGAAAAGAAAAAAACGCTTGTCAGGAGTGAAATGTAGCACTTCCATATAAGGTATGCACAGCTGCAGGACCTTCTCATCTCTGCAGGGGATTGGCTCTGCTTGAACCACCTTTGTGACATCAGAGTGTACAAGACACATCAGAGTGAACAGTCCTGACCAATATGAAAATTAAGGTGCAATAACCTCTGTTCAACCCAAAGGACTACCGTAAACACGTTTTTAGGCCAAAATATTGCCAATTAGCCGATTTACACAGATACGCACAATTATATGAAACTAAACACAGCCATAGTGCTAGATAACATTTTGAACATATTCTAGGGATCTAAAAAAGCTAAGTCTGGTCCTCTGGACATTCAAAAAACAAAAAAAACAAAACAAAGCAAAAAATTGTAGAAACGTTTCGTCTTTCGTCCGAAAGACTTCCTCAGTCTGAGGTGCTGGGTTCAGCTCAGTCTTATAAATAGCACCCTCTCACAGTGTTACACAACCAGTTGGCTGATGACAGCCTGAAACCAGCTGCTCACATGATCAAGGAGGACCATCAGCCTAACAATGGATCGTTAGCACCCTGATGGTTGTTTGCTATTCACAGAGGGCTGAGTGATACCAGCAATCACAGCATGTGATTGCTGGTATCACATGCTCTGGAATGTCCAGAGGACCAGACTTAGCTTTTTTAGATTTCTCTACCTGGATTATTGAGCATGCATCAGGGTATATTCTAGGGAGTTTATCAGCTAAAAAAAGTTAATTTTGGGTTTAGTTCCTCTTTAAAGCCTTATAATTACACTCTGTAAGCAGAAAAAATATACACCGAGTGGTTTTGAAGCTATTTCTAACATACCCGTAAACAGAACAACAGCCACAAGCTAACAAAAAGCTATGCTAAAAGATCGTTTTTTTTATTATTTTAATCTCAAACATCTAATAAAGCTACTCACTTGTAAACGTCCACACTGTGATTCCATTCTGTTAAGTTTCAGAAAAATCAGCTGAGTGGTTCTTGACTTATCTTGCAAAAAAAACAGCTAAGAAACACAGAGCTAATAGCTACAACCAGGCCAGCACGCCCACAGAGTGTCTGACTACAGGGTTGCCAGATCTCCAGACCAAAAGAAGCGATCAGCTCCTTCAAAACAAGCACAAACAAGCGACTCGCTCTTTCAAAAAAGGCCCAAAAAATGCCCAGATGGCAACCCATCCCATTGTGTAAAAAAAAGGCCGTTTTAAACAGTATGAACATATTTATTATGGCATTACATATAACCAGCAAAATTATACATTAAAGAACGTATTCAGTCTAAAAAATAAGAATACATTTTGCATTTTTATACAGCTGGTTTGTCATGTGTACAAAAAAAAAAAAAAAAAAACAGCATACAGGCAGGAAAAAACTTTGATTTCTTAAAACTGTTTAAAAAAACGCTGTTAGCGTTGTCTTGTCTAGACAAAGAATAATGAACATAGATAAAGAATAAAGGACAAGTTTGCATTCGCGTCTAGTCGGATCTCCCTTGAAGAAACACGTTTTTTTAATTTTAAACTCACTTTGAAAGTAATTTTCATTAATTTATCATTTTGTTTGCTAAAAACTAACATAGTTGAATGATACAAGATATATATCAGAGTCAGAGTCAGAGTCAGAGAGTCTTTATGTTTATTAAATTTGTTCATTTTTTACAAAATAAACACAATACAAGACAATCCCATAAATGATAATGTACAAAATATTAAAAAATGAAAGGTAGCAGAAAGAAGAATAAATCTTATTATATCTGCCCCTTTTTTCAAACAATCAGATTAAACAATAATAATCTTCCACCAACAGTACAAAATGACTAACTCTTTCTAATTTTCTAACTAATACAATACACATTACGTCATTTTATATATTTTTTTAACAAATTCATTTTGATCATTTTCTTAAATGTAAACATTGACTTGGCATTTTTAACTTCATTCTCCAAGCCATTCCATAATCTAATTCCCTGGATTGAGGTAGAACGTCCCTTCAAACTAGTTCTGAATTGTGGTTTTATAAACATCTCTGTTCCCTTAAGGTTATAACAACTTTGTCTTTTAACAAAATGCATTTGGATATTTAAAGGTAATGCGTTATTCTGAGCCCTATACATAACTGATAAAATATTATAATCTACCAAATCATGGAACTTCAATAACTTCAGTTGATAAAATAATGTACTTGATGGATGACGGTAATGTTTTCTAGTGATAATTCTTACAGCTCTTTTCTGTAATACAAAAATAGGCTTTGTGATTGTTTTACATGCATTCCCCCAAACATCAATACAATAGATTAAGTGTGGAACAATGATTGTGTTATACAACAAATACAGAGCTTTATCATTCAATAGGTCTCTGACTTTGTACAGTACTGCAATCGATTTAGCTATTTTTATTCTTACAGAATTTATGTGTTGTTTCCATGTCAGTTTGTCATCAATGATAACACCCAAAAACTTCACCTCACTCACTCTACAAATCTCAACACCTTCAATTTTGAGTGGAACATCAACAGTTTTCTTTTTATTACTGAATATCATGTAATTAGTTTTTTCTAGATTTAATGATAATTTATTGATTTTAAACCAAGTTTGTATTTTGACAAATTCTGTCTTTATCAATTCCAACATTTGTTCTACATCTTCACCTAAACAGAAAAAAGTGGTATCATCAGCAAAAAGTACACATTTAAGGAGTCCTGACACATTTACCAAGTCATTCACATACAAAATAAATAGCTTTGGTCCAAGTACAGAGCCTTGGGGAACTCCACATGTGATATTACAGAGATTTATTGTCATTTGCACCGCATGTAGTACATGTGATGAAATGAGATTATGTACACATGGTCGGTCCGTGTACATTCAGGCAGTTCGTTTTTTCATTTGAAACAAAAAATGAAATAACAAAAAAACCACTTGTTTTTTCGTTTTTCGTTTATTGAACCAAAACAAAAAAATGGATTACAAACCGTTATCCGATTTCCGATTTTGTGCACAAAACGAAAATGGAAAAAACGGATAACGACGGGTCAGTTTTGATTTTGTAATTTCTTTTATTGACAGCGGATATGATATATATATATATATAATGGAGGAACTGGATTGGTCCTGCCAGGATCCCCGCTCCGGACCGCCTCTGCGAGTTTCTCTTCAAAACTATCCATGTCAAAGCAAAAACAAAAAACGGCTTCTGGAAGAGTAGCGGGTACATGGGCGTAGCCAGGATTTTATGAGGGACGGTTCGTTTAAAGTAAATGTGGACCTTGAAAGATAAACACTCCTCAGTGGTTCACTGGAAACGTGTCGGGTTGCCACTCCAAACCTTATTTAGACTCGGGTTCGATCCTCACTTGGTTGAATTTACTTTACGTTTGTCTTTTATTGGATAAAAAAGGAGTTTGTGTTAACCACAGGCATATTAACTCCTTTTTTAATGCAATAAATGACTAACGTAAAATAAGTTCAACCAAGAAATAATTTTACGTTTGTCTTTTATTGGATTTTAAAAAAGGAGTTTGTGTTAACCACAGGCATATTAACTCCTTTTTTAATGCAATAAAAGACAAACATAAAATAAGTTCAACCAAGAAAGAATCGAACCCAAGTCTAGATAAGGTTTGGAGAGGCAACCTGACGCATTTCCAGTGAACCACTGAGGCGTGTTGAGTTATCCAGGTCAACTTTTCCTTTAAACGAACCGCCTCTCATAATGTCCCTAGATGGGAATTCATTGGCAAAGTGGACGGTTCGTTCGAACCCCGCGAACCCCTCTCGCTACGTGTGTGCGCGGGTAGCGGCGTGATACACCATATATTGACATCCAAACAAAAAATGCCCACAAACTTTGAACCAATCACACGCTGCGGGCCGCATCCTCCGCGTCTCGCAGTGCTGACTGAGGGCAATGTATAGGACAGCTGTCACCGGGGGATTGTAGCGGGAGTGCAGATGGAAGTTGCACAACTTTTTTCACTCAACGGGGGGTAAAAGACGTGCGACAAGTATAAACCAGCCTTAAGTTGTGAGGACTCAGTTACAAGAGAGACCTGCTTGCACCGTTAATATTCTACCATGTTGTTGTTTTACCATTTTCTCTTTAGGACCTTGTAAATATTATTTTTCACTTTTTGGTACTTTATTTTGTACCCGTATTGAATGCTTTAGTATTTCTTGTTCTTTTGTTTTTAGTGAGTCAAGTCATTTCTTTTCATCCTGAGCATTTCATTGTACTGTTTACCAGTGTTGTATAAAGTACCTCAAACTGATACTTCAGTGAAAGTACAAGTATCTTACCATAAAATTACTTTGGTAAAAGTTAAAGTCTCCTTTCAAATCATTATTTAAGTAAAAGTATTAAAGTATCGGACATTTAATGTACTTAAGTATCAAAAGTAAACTTATCTTCTAAAATGTGCTTAAAGTAAGAGTATTACTTTCACTTTCGTGTTACTTCCGGCACTCGGCAAGGCAGGTCGCATATCTTTCTGCTCTTCCCTCCCTAAGTTTTTCCTACTCCCTGCTTGCTTTTCGTCTCGTCTGCGACCCTTCAGCGCTCACTCGAACCAATATGGAATTAATCAATTGGGCTGTTTCTTCAATGGATAAGATTTTTTCCACGAAGCGGACCGTGCCAGGAGAAGCTGTCTGTCCCTCCGACACACACGCGGCTGGATACGTGCTGGACTCGTGGGGTCAGTGGCAGCCCATGTGTCTGTCCGTTCTGAGTGTGGAGGACGTGGAGGATTTGTGGATTATTGGATTATTGGTAGCAACTGCTCTGTTTTTTGGCGTAAGCGGAGTTGTTTGTTATCGGAAGCTGAGGGAGGCTTCGGCGGCTATCAGAGCGCTGTCGGCACTGCCTGATCAGCAAAATTCTCTGAACCGGGCCGTGAGCTCCTCATCCCAGCTGCTGTATGAGCTCAATCGCACGATTGGTGCAGTGGTGGACCACCGTGCACCTGCTGTCCGTTTTGGGACTTGTTTGCAGCCACCCCGGATCAATCAAGGGACAGGTGGAAGTTCATGAAGCGGGGCAGAGCAGAACCACATATTTGGATTTCTTTCGGCCGTGAAACAGCACCACAGACTTGGAGGCGGCAGTGGAAAAGAACACTGTGGTCTATTGGATAACAAACAAGAACATTATCTGGCTTCTGCACATGTCCTTGAAAAGCAGGCTGTGGGAATCCATTCTCCTAGAGTGAGGAGCTGAAGAGCCCCCCCCCC